>OMNN01031288.1:0-15348 GCA_900302755.1 Chromis chromis | reverse complement strand
AACAATACAATTTTGTGGAAATTTTCCAATGTATTTAACTGCTTTTTATCTAAATAATTTAAATACATTCAAATATCCATAAATCTACAAAATGTCGCGTGACCCAAGTGCTAAGGCGTAGTGGCTGTCCCGGGTTCGATTCCGACCTCGGGCGTTTACCACATGTCCTTCCCCAGTCTCTCCCGTTTCCGTCTCTATCCACTGTCCTATCTAATAAAGGCATAAAAGGCCAAAAATAAATATTTAAAAAAATAAATAAATATCTACAAAATGTGACCTGTGACCAACCTGTAATTGGGAATAACCATAACATTTCTACGACATTCCTTTTTATTTAACAGCATCAGTAAACCTTGTTGAAGTGTACTCAATAAAGTATGACCTACTGTAAAAAAGAAAATATATTTTAAAAATGGTAATATTTTTGGTATTTTAGTATTATAGAATACTAACTGAGAACATCTAAATGTGTTTTTAGGCAATTACATTTCAGTATGACGACAATTGTAATTACGCAGCCACAGGTGATTTGTATTATCTATTTCCAGTGCTTTTTACATCAACCTTTCTTACTTCCATCACACCAAAGTATGCGGCACAGTAGGTGAACACTCATAAAAGCTTCTTCATTCCACTGAAATTGCTCTTTATATGGGGTAATTATACAAAGTGTGAGTGATGAAACATGCGCTCCAACCGCGGAAATCATATATTAAAAGTGCAACCGCTCTCATGTTTCTCATTAAGCACAGCAAGATGATGTTGCGTCCGTGGGTTTGGTGCTGAGCTGGGTGTGCTGTAGGGAGACAGTGGATCAGATTATTCCTGAGAGTGGGGAGGAAGAAGAAGAGGTGAGCCACTGTCACCGACCCTTCCTGTACCCGGCTGTCACACCAGCAGCAGTGATTAATGAAACCGGGTGGGCAAACATGCGTCAAAAGGAAATATGTGCACGCTGTGAGCATGAGCAGCATATTTAGCAATTATAAGATTCATGTAAACAATCAATAAAGCGCTTGTTATTCACTATAGTGTGCATTTGAGCAGATGCGTCTTGGTACAAAACACTACAGTGACGCTGAACAGCATTGTTCTCTGGGCTGCAATTAAACAGTGAAGAGGTTGGCAAAGAGATGTGATTGCAGCCCCCCAATTATCGCTGCAAAACAAACACGAAAACAACACCAATGCATTTTACTGTAGCTATTGTTGACATTGAAAAATGTAAATCATTTTTCATAATGGCCCTGTTTGGCCACCTGATTACCACACGCCGAGACGTTGATGCCGGGAGCATGCTGTGCTGTGATTATCCATGTTTTTTTTTTTAATTTGTTGCATTGCTATATGGCTTTTCAATTACAGAGAGAATAGAAACAATAACATCTATGATCTGGACTCTAAAGGAAAAAAAAATGAATCCACAACTAGACTTTTTTTCTTGCCTTTAGACTTTATCTCTGTGACATTTGGTCCAGTAGGTGTGGATTTCAAACCCACTGCGATACTTCCGCTGCTACTTTTTCTTCCAGGCAGTATTTATCAAATGCCGCACTGCATGCAGCTGCAGTATAGAGTACATTTAGTTTTAAAGCTGAGGCCTTCCTTTCATCGCAGCTGCTACACTTGATGCATTCTGTATTGTCATATTTAGCTGTGACTAGCAATTACGCATGCTAATGGATGAATAGATTGAAAATACACTGTGGAAAGAGTGCAGATCCATATGTTATGTTGCAATCTAAATTAAAAATACAGAACATTTTGCAGTTTTGCTCATATTTTTTGTGCTTTTTTATACTTGTGTGTGTCCATTGTACATGCTGTGGTTAGTGTTTCATTTGTTTCCATGCAATATTTAAATTTTAGATGGATTTGTGTGTGTGTATGTGTGTATGTGTGTGTGTGCAGTCACTGCCAGAGTCCCTGTTTACCTTTCAAATGGCCTGATTTACACATACACTGTGCTGTGCCGGGCTGCCAAATTACCTGTCAGGGGTAGTTTATTGGTGCTTAAACAATCATTTTCACAAGCCTGCTGCATTTTCCAGCTATTAATGTCGCATCACTCATGCCTCACATTCTTTTTTTTTCTTTTTTTTTTATCATCTTGCTGTTTTCTCGTCTCGACTGTAAAACCAAATACAAAGAACCACGGTGCACACGGAACGGGAATCAGATGCACAAATGCAAATGGAAGTGTGTGTTATATGTGTTAAACAAGACCTGCTGACCTTTCTGCAGATATCGTTATGCAGTTAAAATATTTTCGCCTATGCACTCTATCACTGCTGCGATTTATATTCAGTGTGCACCTAAACAACCAAATGCTACCCACTATGCATGTTTAAAAGAATAAACTACTCTTAGTCCGTAGCAATTACTTTGCATGTGTGTCTCCGCATAAAAATAAACAGCTATGCTCGTTAGGTCATTAATTTAGCTCGTCAAACTCCGCAATTTTAAAAACATGATACTCGTCTCCAAGCAATTGAGCCAATTAGGGTAAATCTTTGCAAACTCCTGCACCCATCCCATTTACAGTAGAAACTATAATTGAACTCTTTTCTTTCAGTCAGTATGAAGGATGACTACATGTTCCCCTTCCCAGAGATGCAGAGCTACTCTGTCAGTCTGACTGTCATTGCAGAAGGGAAGCCAGGCACAAGGCTGGATGGATGCCGACGCAGCCATATCCCTTGGTTCCTTATCAATATTTCTGTCTTTAGTAGTCGGCAGGCCTGTCAGGGAAAGAAGAATGCAGTTTCACCTCTCACCTCCAAAAATGTTCAAAAACCCTCTCTACACTTGGGTCCTTTTTAGACACTGGATATGGAGTATTGCTGGTTTCATCAGTTTGTTAAAGTTACTGTTATTCAGACATAGTTTATGTTTCTCACAGCTTCATTCAAACATGGCCGCCACGGTGATTATTATTGGTCATTGGCACATGATTGGACTGTACTTCAAGTGATGTTTAATACATAAGGCAGTAATAAACAAACGATGGAATCTAAAGTAACTAAATATATAACACAGTCTAAATAACCAATAGTTTAGTTTATTCATGATTTCCATCATCAATAACAATCCTGTCCATGTGATGATAATCTAACAACCACCTTACCAGCAGTAAAATAAAAATATGTCAACCAAAGGATGGATGCCATGTAACAAATGATTTAACCGCTGCTTATAAACTCTGTTTGCATCAACAGGATGCAGTGGAACAAATTTGATTGACAGAGGCCCCACTGCACAAGCAAGAGTACTCAAAGGATCCACTGCCAACGTCCTGGTGCCAGACCCCATAGGACACTCTGAGAGGTCCTCTTGTCCATGCCCAATGGTTCAGAGCATTTTTGACCACATAAGGGGGACCAACACAATATTAGGCAGGTGGTCATAATGTTATGCCTGATCGGTGTATGCAGTGCTTTTTCCTTTCTCTTCTCTCACTTATCAACTTTCTTACCAACTACCACATCTTCCTTAATGTCCAGCTCCCACAAAGATAAAATACATAAACAGCTCCACCCTAATTTAGTGCTTATTGAGTAATAACTTGTGCATCGCCCTCTTTGAAGTTGTTGCCTTTGCTTCAAGGTAACCACTCCCACAGAGCTGGCACTTTGCCTGCAGTAATATCACAGTCCTTTTGAAGAAATATTTGCTCCGAGCACAAACCACAGCTATGAACCAGTTTTGGCCCTAAACTGATTTGATTGAGCAAGAAATTGGACGCTAATAAGACAAATATTTCTTGTCAGATCAGGTGGATATATATTAACTTCTTTTTCATCTTTTTTGAACTATCAAGACATAATTACATTTACCACAAGAGCTTACATAAGAGTTGTAATCTAAAATTGATCAATAATATCTGATTTTCCTGAAGGTTGTTGTACTGGTCACATTTGTTCAACCCTGTGAATCTTCCTGTTGTCCCATTTTTACTCACTGTGGGCTTGTTTTTCTTGCACCTCATTGGGAAGCTGGATTTCTTTTGTTATTCATTTTACAAAAATTGCAAAAATCCTGCAAAAAAAGTGATGACACTATTTATAATGTACTATCTACATTTTTAATTTGTTTTCATAGTTGCCTCCTATCAGCTCTGTGTAAACAATCTACAGTTCAACCCAGTTCAGCCGAAAAGTCCCTGATTTTTTGTCATATGACTGTTGGTTGCAGCCGATTTATGAATGGCTTCTCAGTTG
Organism: Chromis chromis; assembly: GCA_900302755.1. Taxonomy (NCBI): domain Eukaryota; kingdom Metazoa; phylum Chordata; class Actinopteri; family Pomacentridae; genus Chromis; species Chromis chromis. The sequence goes on along the minus strand of OMNN01031288.1, from coordinate 11,128 downwards.
TGCTAAGGAGCATAGAACATTTTTTGTTTTTTTACAGAATCAGGTTGATGTAAACAGTTTAATTTGGGGAATTTTGAAATGCACTATGTAGAACAAAGTGATTTTGATTAATCTTTTAGCTTAGAGCTGGTTGCTTTTCACAAACCCCAAAATTACACATGATTAGTTCAAGGACTGCCAAAAAGTTGAAAATAATGTTTTTCCAGTTCCTGGCTCTGATTAATGGTTTAATTTTAGTTTTATTTAAAAGACAGCAAACCTTTCAAACCAGCTGCCAGGTTTTGGGGTTCAATGGGGATATTTGTTTGCATTTCCTCTCTTCTGTCTGACCATCTTCCCTCTCACACACTCTTCTTTTTGTGTGTGTATGTCCCTCTCCAGGTTGTGTCAGCGAGCCAGAGTAATACATCACTTCAGAGCCCCACACACACCACCCTGTCACAGGCGTCGGCACAGGTACAAGACTTTTAATTTAAATATATATGGGGCTCTATACATAATAAATGGGCCCAAGTTTGCACTGGTTCTCTGCAGAGAGCTTCTGGATTGAATTAAGTAGTTGAACATGCACTTATGGAGCACATTATTAGAAACTTCTGTATAATCTAATGCAAGTTAATGCAACAGCTCTGCTATGAATTAGATTTTTACCAAGCTTGTGCATTTCACATTTTGTGGACTTTGTCAAAAAAGGTGATATTGGACTTTATTTTTTATTATTAAAGTCATACAGTAGTGGGTGGTTGGCCACCACATTAACATCCATGGGGGTGGCAAAATGTGGTGGAGCTGTTGTATTTGATTGCACAGGTGTTTCTAAAGGTGCTTGCTATGTGTACATTAAGTACGTCTGCAATCATCTAAATCAACACACATCTCTTCCTGAACGCTTATGCAAATAATAATTATGATCACTTGTACATTTGCACACACATTTGTATTTCAAGTTGAAACTGCACATCTACTACACACAAACGATGACTCATTGCAGCCTTCATGAATTCACCTCAGGGTTAGAGTAACTTTGTGTTCGCAAACAGTTTCATACATAAAATACAGACACCCAGAGACATATATGGGCATACACAGAATCAGCTAACAAGCTCTACATTTGTTTTTTGAAATACACAGTCACATGTACACATTGATCTTTGGAAAATGTTGATATCAAATGACATGAATCTACTGTACATATTTAGAATGACAGCAAACTAAAAAACACATACACACAATACAAATTGTGACCTATACATTGTGAGCCATAAATGCACAAAATTGGCTAAATTGCAGACTTTGACTTTGATAAAATAAATGTTTTTGCATTTTTCTAAGTTCAAATTGTTGTCGTCTTTGTTTTATGTCTTATTGCATGTTATTGCACTTTAATTTCATTGTAAGCTTCATCTGCTCAGTTTGTTTCTTCTGTTTTTCTTTCCATTCTCTGGCTTGCTCATGGGCATGCTGCCTGTGTTTACCGCCGGGTTTGTTTCTATGTGTTTTTACAAACACACACACACTTTTGTTGGTTAATATGCATGAATGTGTGTTTGAATGGTTCTGTGACATGTTTATGCTTTTATCAAAATGAATGGATGTGTGTGTGTGTGTAGTTTTGTGATTTAAGTCCATCTCCCAGTATAGAACACCTTTATCTTCTGTACCAAGCTGCTCAGCTAGCTCTGGTTCAGGTATCCTTGTGTTTGGGTTTACTGTAAGTCTGTGACGTTGTGTGCACCTGTTCTTGGGTAAAAGTGTGTATTTGCTTGTGTGCATCTTAGTAAGTAATTGTGTATCAGTGTGATTTGGTTGGTGAATCTGTTTGATGTCGAACAGAAAATAAGTAGAGTAATCCCCCCCTCGTTTTGTACCTTTTGAATGTAGCTCTGTCTTTTGTTGATGATGCCCATAGTAGCACTTTCCCTTTGTTCACCCCAGACACTCCCACTACCCACCTGATTAAAAGCATGGATCACAAATATGTGAGCAAATTTTATGGAAATGAAGATGGGTAATGTTTTCAGGGTTAATATGGGAAGCAGTGGGCAGAATGAGAGTAGTGATTCCTCTTTTAATTGAAGTGTCATAGCACAGATACGTGCATCAACAAAGTAAGTTAAAATGTCTCAGTCTCTTGGTGTACAGTAAGAATTAGATTGATTATAACACGGCAATCTTGAAGATTTTCATTTAAATAAATGCCTGTTATGTCACTGTATGTCACCACAATAGTGATTGAGGCCATGACCGATTGATGAAATTATTTAAATGTCTTTGCATTTGCAGTATTACAAACTAGATTTCTGAGGTGACATTTGTGTGCAAAATCAGATGCTGTGCACATTTAATGAAGCATGTCCCAATGCCCAGTTATCTTTGCGCCACAGACAGTAGGCGATGGCAATGCAACGGATTATGAGCTTGCTTTTCAACTCACCTGTGTGTAAAGCAGCTTACTGTTTTTGTTTAATCTCTGAAGACATTATTTCCTTTTTTTTAATTCTTGCATTGTGACCTTGACCTGTTATGTGGGGAAGTGAGGTTGAAAAACACAAATGCTATTACAACTTATAGCCACAGGTGTCACCAAAAGGAATTAAACAGAAATCTTCGATATTGTAACTTTACGTTAAATGTGTTTAGGAGGAGGTTCAAGTTTATTTTCCAGCAATGCTATGTGTGGAGCAGTAGGAAAAGTTCCTAGTGCCAAATGTTTAAAGCATTAGCTTCAAGAAGCAGAACAGCTTACCTGGCTTTTTGGTGATACATATTATGCATTAACAGGTTATTTAAAAGAATATAGATATGCTGTTTAAGTTAGTGTAGCATTCTCAAATTTGGTTAAAAGACAATGTATTCCAACACATTAGTTTGCTTTTTTTTTTTTTCCCATTAAAGCACCGAGAAATATTATTTATTTAAGTCCCAACAACATTGGATCTAAAAAAAATTGCGCATGCTGCTATCTATGTAGTGAAAATTAAGAACTACTTTTCAGACATTGTTTCCAAGTCTTGACATTCGGGAATCAATTCACAGGCTCCTTAACAATCCAAAACAAACAACTCCAAAATCCACTGGCAGTTTATCTTCTAAAAAATCGCCAAAATTACACTGTTTATCAGAGTCAGAAACTGCAAAACAAAAAGAACCATTGCATTTTCTACTTTCTGACTGTCCTTGAACTACTCATCTCAGTAGACACAATTGTGAAGCCATTGTTGACTTAGCTGCAACAGTCACATGACAAAAATTCAAGCACTTCTTGACTGAACTGCAGGCTGTGTTTACATAGAGCAGGTAGGAAACAGGTATAGAAGCAAATTCAAGTTCCAAGCAGCATTGTAGCTGTGTCATACTGCAGTGATGAAATGTTTAAGTTCTTTCTAGTTCTAGTCATGGTTGCACTGTTTCTATAGAGATGCAAGACTTTATGTTGCAGTGAAGAATGATCCCACAGTGAGTAAACGGGAGCAAAAAAAACGCCCTGAAACTGCTTTGGGGTTCAGAGGACTAAATTACATTGTGAAGTCTCAGTGGGAAGAAACATCTGAGGAAGTTTTTAGTCTTATGTCCCCATATCAGAGTGGGGCGTTAAGGAGTGTTGCCCATCTGCATTGTGAACAGAATTTGCTTGTTCTTCCACCACCTTGAAAGTCGTCCTGCACATCGTCTGTAGAGTTTTGTTTTGTGGTTGCATGGTCTTAGACTTGTGTGTGTTTTACACAGTTGTTCTGTCCCCAAGTTTGATTCCAGAGCTTGAGATGTTGTCACTAATAGTCTTAATGTGTGTTCCAGGAAGTTTGTTGTTGAGAGTCTCTAAGTCAAATGTGTCAGTAATGAGTCAGTGAACTATGGATGGCTCTTTCTTCTGGCGTCTTTGTTCTAACATGATTTATCATGGAGACCAGTAAAGACCCAGATTCACAAGCTAACAGGATGATTCTTTGTTCCATGTACATTCGGCATGTGATGTAAAGACCAGCTTTAGCTCACTGTCCCATTACCAAGGCACTTAAGTAGGCTTGTCTGTCAATTCTTGTCACATCGGATCACTTGCTGGGTTCATCTACTTCCTCGTTCTCCCTGTGATGTTACTCCCATCCTTTTCTTACCTCCTCCTACTCATCCTCTGCCTTATCTACCTTCTCCTTTCTTTTCCCTCCCCTCCTTTTCCTTTTTCTCGGACCTTCCTCTTCTCAGCCCAGTGTAACTCCGTCTACCTCTACTGTTCCCTTGGTGACCCTCACTTCGCCGTCTATTCCCGTTACCATGCCAACAACAATCGTGGCTCCCCCTCCCTCTCCTCTGCCAATCCCTGTTGGGGTGGCGCCTACTATTGTTTCCCCTCCTGCTCCTCCTCCTCCTTCTCCTGTGCCTCAGCCTTTGGCCACCGTGGTGCCAATCATCAGTGTAGTCACCGCCCCGCCTGATACTCCCATGGATGCCCCTCCCCAGGTACTGGCTAAAGAACGGTCAATCCCACCAAGTGGATGTCATGTCCCTGTTCAAAGTAGTCACATCTGTTCAGATTGAATGCTGTAGGAAATCATTTTCAGGAGCAGTGGTTCCTCAGATCTTTAAAAACAGGGTATCCCTTTATTAAGACTGTTAGTATCCCCCCTTTGACCTCAAAGTAACTCTAAGGTGTTGATGCAATGGGTTGTCAATTTGTCATAAAGTTAAGCAGCCTGTAATGTACATATCAGGAGTACTGTCATGTGATAATGTTGCATTTAGCCTATTTAGGCTATGACAGTCACTAGGGATGTCCTGAGCCCGATCCAAAAATTGGGATTGGGCTTAGCCAAGGCAATTTTTAACTAATCAGTATTGGCAAGAACCCAAGGCTGATGCTTTGTTTTCGTCCACTGTCACACATGTTTTGTACATTTAAATAATTTACTTTACACATGGAGCTGTATCAATCAATAATTGATTAATTGATATAGAAATTCCGCACACTTTTTATCGGTCATGTGCTGATATTGTTGGTAAAGCCACTAACACGTGATGCGGGCCGCTAAAATGACTTTACATATACCACTGGGATATAGAAACGAGGTCTTAAGATACGATTTTTTTTTTAAAAAGACATAACATAAGAAGTGCCTGAAAAAAGTAGAAAGGCAAAAACATGTGTGATGCATTACTAAAATAAAATAAGTACACTAAAATAAGGCTAGAATAAAACAGTAAAAAGTAAATCAGGCAATTATATACACATATCTACAAATACTGAGGTAACAAGTAATTGTTTCTGACTTGATTCAACATATGTAGGCTGGCCGGAGGTCATTAAGTGCCACTTTACTAGCTAAACTCCCACAATGCTCTCTGCCTGCCAACACGGAAGACCGCCTCCTTTGGTGCTAGAGTATGTAGAGTAAGAGGCTCCACCTGGTGGCACAACCAGGTACTGCAACTAATCTACAATGCTACTAGTGTTTATTATCCAGAAAAATTTGATTATTGGGTATCAGCAGATACTATATGACTCGGATGAGGGCAACAAGAAATATACTTGATCAGGACATCCCTAACAACAGCAAGCAGCAACCATGAGTTGTTAACTACCTTGGTTGCAATCTATTTCTGTTTCTATCATTCTGTGTTTGAAAATGAAGTATAAAATTTAGTTTTTCTAGACATTGTCCTGTTGTTTTATGTGGAGAAACCCACATTGGCAGATCTATGTAAGCTGTGATTTTGACCATTATTTCTCTGAGATGAGTGAGATGAGGTTTTGGTGGTTATTCTTGAATAGCTTGTATGTCTTGGTTTGAGTGCACCAATACACAATCAAGCCATAATTATTGGGAAAGTTTCCTGGGTTGTTGGTGGAGCCAGTGATAAATTGAAAACATCTGTGAAAACTGCTAGACTGAGCTTTAATTGGTCTGCGGATAAATTGTGTCTAATAGAATCGATCAATAACTGTGTGCAGATTTGTTTTTACAAGAGATGGCCTCAGTTGAACTGTTCTAATTCAGACCATTTGAACTGTTCTAATTCAGACCATTTGTGTTTTATGTCTAAGTCATCATTTGTAGACTGTAATTCTAAGACAGGGTTGCATGCGTTGTTGGAGATATGCTTCCAGTAAATACAACAGTTTCTTTTGCTTCTTATGTTCTCGTAGTTGTTTGGCCCAATTTAGAAGTTTTATCCCACGAGTGTTCTCTTTATTTTATTCAGTTGAGTTGTTACTGTGAAATCATGAAGACATTGCTTTTAATCCAGCTAGTTTTTGCTTCTACTTTTGCTCCTCTTTGCTTATATTTCATGCTTCCCTGCTGTATTTTTCCTTTCTTATAATGTCCCTGATGTTTGTGGTAATAGCCTCCACACTGGTTGTAGGTTTTGTGTATTTTCATGTGCCTGTGTGTGTTTTTCAGTCGGCCTCACAATCTTCAGAGCTGTCACAGTCCCAGCTACAGCCGCCGCAGGTTCTCTCATCTATAGAGAGGTAATACAACTCAAACACAGAATCATTGATCTGATGCCACATTCCAGAAATAAAATCGATTTTCTTTGATCATATTTAATCTTTGTGTTGCTTTGTCTTGCTTGGTGCCCATTTACCTCCTTTTCTCTTACTCTTTCTGCATTTTCTCTCCTCAGTGGCCACTCTGAGACTTCAGGCCTGAGTGACGGTAATGAAGGAGGAGGAGGTCGTCATGAAGGTCGCTCCACCAAGAGACATCAGAGACGTTCAGTACGAAGTCGATCGCGCCATGAGAAGATTTCCAAAGCGAAACTCAACGTTCTCAATGTAATGGCACATCCTCGAAATCCTAGAATGCTGTAATTAAACAATAAGTCCTGTTTTGTTGTGGAACGACTGTCTGTATTTTAATTTCTTTGTGTTTTTGTTGCATGTATTTGCGTGTAGATCTCCAACCGAGGAGACAGGGTGGCAGAGTGTCAGCTGGAGACCCACAACAGGAAGATGGTGACCTTTAGGTTCGACTTAGATGGAGACAACCCCGAGGAGATCGCTCAGATCATGGTACACATACTCTTACACTGCTGTTCACATCCACTCCACCTCTTTTCAACCATATTAATGCCTTCGGGGCCGGTTTATCGTCTCTCAGAACTAGATCTGCCCAACTGTGTCAGAAGTCCAAAGTGTTTATAGTCATTCCAGATGGCAACACTGGATGACCACCTGTCAAAGACATGCAACATCATTTATAAAGGGTGCACATTTTTTGGACTATGTCTGCAGGAAAACATAGTGTTGCAGTTCACTTGATCGCAGGGGAAGTGCCACAATATCGAATATCAACTGAAAAAAGAGAGTTGGAATGAAGGTTTGGGTTGTCACGTTAACTATTTATTTATACCCGCACAACATTTTACCGTAGTATACAGATGTTACGGGTTAGAAATGATGCAATTGTTGTTGTAAAAGCGACAGCAGCAGCAAAGTAGTTTGAAATCATTTAAATAATGTATCCAGGAGTAACTGCAGTGTGCACCAACAACCACCAGGTGGCACATGTGAGCACTCAATACAAAAGTTCCACAATGCTCACTAAGATGATGGATGGAACAGAAAAATGGTGCGAAAGTCTTTGGGAATAACTTGCGATATTCTGTTGCCAGTATAGCATACTTTAACATTACAACGTCTTAACTTTAAAATGGCCTTTTGCCCACCCCACATATATAAAATGTGTGATTGTACTGCCCTTTGGCCTTGTAGCTCAATATGTTAGGAGGCACTCTTAGCAACGTTAGCGTCAATGGTACGATCCTCGCTTTACCATCTTTTCTTCCTTCCCATTTCTTAGATTTTATTAGGTATTTAAAAATTCATTCTCACAAAGACCTCTCCTGAAACCTTAAGACAAGATAAACTATAGACGAAAATAAGACTTTTTAAAATTTTAATTAGTGTATTACAGGGATGCGATGTGGATGACTAGTCTGCTGGCTATGTTGGACATGTTGATGCACATGTAGCGGTCGACCATAGGCTACAGACAGAAGTCAGAAAGGCTGTACAGTAAAATGGTCTTTAATAAAAACATTAAATGCCTTAACAGCATAATATTGCCAGACTGACCTTTATTTATTCTCAATTCTGTTTTGGCTGAACAGAATGGACAAACAATACTACACAAATAGAAAATGGCAGAAGAACTGAACCTAATTAAATCCTTAGTTTACAAGTACAAGCCAGATTTCCAAATGCCACGTTCTACCTCGATACTGTCAAACCACCCAGGCCTGCTAGAATGAGATCTACAGTGCTTGAATCCTCTTTTAGCCCCACACAGCTGACCAATCACAGCATGAAGTAAATGTGATGGCGGCTCGCTGCTTTCAGAGATTCATGCAGACACCCTCTGTGCGACATCGAAAAAGTGTCTGACCCTCCGACAAGCAGTTCAGACAGACCATTAATCCTGCTTAATGCCTCTGTATTAAGGCTGCACTGTGTTCTACATGCCAGTGCACATGCTATCTGCACTTTGTCATTCAAACCCACTGAAGTGCATGTAATTGCTGTACTCTAGTCCTTGCACTTTTACAGACAGAGTCCTCGTCAGGCTCCCACACAAGGCCAAATGTTCTACTGCCACACACAGACATATGAATAATACTGTAAACCATGCAATATTTTTTGTTTCTAGCACATACTGCGTTATGCACAAATAAACACGTGTCTGAATCTGACTTTTTCAATTGTGTGTGTTTGTCCAGGTCCAGAGTGAGTTTATCCTGGAGAGTGAGAGGGAGTCTTTTATCGAGCAGGTCAGGGAGGTCATAGAGAACGCTGATGAGAAGGGTCTGGAAAGAGACACAAACAGCCAGGTAAAAATACAACACTCAGTCTTTATTTCATTCAGTCTTTGTTCCTTTTTAGTGACTGAGGAATTGATGCTTTGTAGCTGGTGTTGTTATTAGAGCAAAATTCTAAAATAGTAGCTGTTTTGAATACATTTTTTATCGCTTGTATATGATGTGTGGAAATATACTGTATAACAGTTCCTTTCCTGAAATGATGGTTTCTCTTCACCTTTATCATTCACAGTTGATCTTTAAATCATGTTGTTTTGTTGATGTGCAGATGGCAGGTGACACAGCGCAGCAGATTCCTGCGATATCTGCCCCCATGCCAGGTAAAATACACAAAATGAAAAGTCTATCAGACACCAAGTTTATGGGAAAATAAGATGGCATAGAAAGCTAAAAACCTGACTGTAAACACTGCCGGACTGTCTCAGACTCAGACTTCTTTATTGTCATTCGACCCTTTACAGGATGAACGAAATGCAGATTCTCAGGTCTTGGTGTAGCTTATAAAAGATAAGATTAAAGATAGACTAAGTCATTGAATGCATTGCAATTCCTCGTAAATGTAAATGCAAGACTGAATTTCTACATAAAAATGAATATATATCGAACACTTTTTAAGCTTTTATTTTGTATCTACACAGCTTTCTTTTGCTGGTTCAGCAGACAACCTGCGGCAGAGGATAATTCTTTGCCTATAAAGTAAATAACAAGATTATGGATTACCCTTCCTTTTTCTTTAGACATCCCATCCAGTGCAACAGCACAAGTGGTCCATTCAGCGGGTCGGAGATTCATCGTCAGCCCTGTACCTGAGGCCAGGCTGAAGGAGCAAATGTTTCCCCCCTCTCCTTCTCCTGCTCCTGCACCTATTGTTGAAACAGGTAAGGATGCGACAGGATACTGGAATAATGTACCAGAGTAAAATGTTGACTCTATTTTGATGTATGTAAATGTAGTGAATAGTGAGTGTAAGGTAGCAGGTTTTGGACATTTTTTACTCACTGGGCTCATTTGTCTCTACAATATAAAGTCCTGCATGTTTGCGAAAACATTACAACCATGACTAGATGTAGAGAGAATGTCTATTGTGCAGTATGACACAGGTATAATGCCATAAACCACGACAAAAGAAAAATGAAAGTTGAAATTCTTTGATTATTAATTTCACAAAAACTAAAAAGCCTGAAACAGAATTTTTCTACAGACTTTTTCCAAGTGCCGGCATGTGTTAAAAATATTGTTTAAAAAAAAGTGACACTGCATACTATTTATTTATTTTAACATAATCTGGTTACTGCAAATGGTTTGTTTCTGGCAATTCTTTTGAATTAGACATGTAGAATGATTTTTGATGACATATCCAGATTTCAAGGTTAGATTTGATTGCTTTCCTAACAAAACCGTAAATTACAATTACATGATAAGTTTGATCTGACGGTTCTCTCTGTTTTTACAGTTTCTTGCTGATAAATAGTCATTTTGGTGATTTAAAACAATTTATAACATTTGGGGTTCTGAGGGTTAAAGGCTCTGCTTATGCACAAAGGTCTTTTCATTGCTCTGGCTCATTAGACCTCCAAACTGTATTTTGGGTGGATCTACGCTGGGAGAAATGATTTCACCAGAACACTTGCATAGAACAAACTGACACTGTGGCTTAAAATAGTGTTCTGTTCTCTTCCAGCTCCTCCAGCTCCATCTCAGACTCCAGGCCAAGGTTTGGCGTTATCCCAGTCTGCAGGAGCAATCAGCTTACAGCAAGCCTTCTCTGAACTCAGACAGAACCAAAATCAGTTCGATGCGGGACCCAGCACCGCCCCGGCCTCCATCCACTCCACCCATCCTCCTCTGCAGCCTGCAGCAGCTTCTGTCCCTTCACAGAGCAGCACAGTCCCTCCTGCTGTGGAAGCCACCGCTGGGCTTGTCCCTTCTAATTTAAACCAGGCACAGGAGCAGGTCTTGGACGCCTCTCTTCCTCCTCTTTCCTCCTCTGTGCCCTCCGTCTGTCTCAGTCCTCCCTGTTCTTCCTCTCCTCCTCCCTCTATGGTGAATCAGTCCATCCTTCAGTCACAGGTGCTGTCACAGTCCCAGCCTCAGACGCAGGTGCAGGTCCAGGGTCAAGCACAAAGTCAGCCCCAGGCCTTCAGCCCGTCTCAGCCCCAAACTGTTCCTGCTGTCACTGCGACTTCAGTACCTTCCACTTTACCGGCAGCCAGCGTCTCCAGCATCCCCCCATCGATGCTCACCTCCCCCCCTCCCTCCCAGGCTGTTCCCTTTGTATCCTCCCCTCCCTCCTCCACTCTTATAGCCGGCGAGC
>OMNN01031287.1:0-17380 GCA_900302755.1 Chromis chromis | reverse complement strand
GACAAGACATTCTTTTTTTCTTTTTTTTTTAAAGATTTATTTTTGGCCTTTTATGCCTTTATTGGATAGGACAGTGGATAGAGTCGGAAACGGGAGAGAGTGGAAGGACATGCGGTAAACGCCCGAGGTCGGAATCAAACCCGGGACAGCCACTACGCCTTGGCACTTGGGTCACGCGACATAACCATTAGGCTATCGGGGCGCCCCATACAAGACCTTCTAGTTTATCACGCAAACTCTGAACTGAGCATTTATGATTTACCATATTTTCTTGCTAAACAGAGAAAAAGGTGGACTTCTAGAGTTCTTCTAAAGAACACATTCAGGTTTGCAACTCTGCAAGACTCCCAAGCCCTTATACAATAACATATCGCCATTTCATATAAATGACCTCATTCATATGCATTTTCAGTGACATTTAGAGAATGTTCATAGTTTAACAACAGCCTGATTCCACTTCAGCTTGCCAATTAGATAAAGCTTCTTTTAGGATATGGGGAATATCAAAGATGTAACCTGCTAAAATGATCGAATCACTGCTTATGGGAACAGAACTCCCTATTGGGGAACACTACTGTGTTGGAGATACTTTTTTTATTCATTGTTTTACTGCTTAGTATTATCTTTTATTTAGTGAATGGCTCAGTTCAATCTCTGGTTTATCAGCCTCCTTTATTTGATCTCTTGCTGACGTGCCATAAATCATAGAAGGACAAAAGCTCTATTTATTGCTCATGAATCAAAATATTTCCAGGACCATTTTCCCCTCAAGTTGTAACACTCTGCTGGATCTATGATGTTGATTTGGCCTTCGCCCCTTTCCTAATATGAGCTAATACCTGCTTTATTTTGCTTACAGGATAAAAGAGTCAGCAAAATTGCCAAGTTCAGTCGAGTCAAGATAAAAGGCTATTAACAGATTTCGCTCGGGGTCCCTTAGAGTGGAGGTGGGAGGCACCTTTCATAGATACCATCGCTTATAGCGCCTCCCTACACCATGCTGATAATAGTCTATTTAACCAGTGTGGGGCATCAGGACTTAAAGCGAGTGTTAAGAATGAAATTCAGCTATTTTATCCCGTGTAATGTGACATATTGGAGGGCAACCAATGGATTTTTTTTGTTTGCTTTCACCTACTGTGACAGTTTCACCGCCTCCCTGGAGTTGTTAATTCCTCCTGATCCTTAGTGCAATAGCGTCCCATTGTTTGCCTCATATTATATCACTGCTGACATTAGCAATTTTCTATCAAAAGCTGTTATTATGATTTAAAAATTCCAATGTACAGGTCCAGCTTAGCATAAAACCCCTGAGACAATTGTGTAATTTTGGTCTATACATATATGTTTAAAAAATGGCTTAAAAGAACCGGCTAATGAAACAGTTTTAGCAATAATCTGAAATGACCAGAATCATACAATTTACCGACCAACTCAAGGGTCAATATTGAAGACATGGATGCCATTTCCAAAGTTCACCTTTACTGCAAGTATCATTGGACCTTTTTTTCATATTGATATGATTTATGTGGGCAGCTGTCTCCTGCTGTGTACTTTTAAAATTAACTACATAAGCATTTACATTACAAGGGGCAGCAACAAAAGCGAAAAACACCTGCACAACCTTTTAAAATACAACATTAAGTCTATGATGCACATTTCACATTTCTGGATGGGGCCAGTCGATACGCATCTATAGTATTTTTTTTAAGCATATTTGTATTGTTCTTGTCTAGACTGTATTTTATATGGGTTCTTTTTGTCATATTCAGTCTCTGTAAATGCTTAATGGACTGAATTTTAAAAGCGAGACCCTGCTGTGCTCATGCCCTTGTTTTGATCTGAAAAGATGCCATTGCACACAGTAATGGTATATTGGGTTGAAGCCACAAAAGATGTGTCAAAATTAGAACCAAATGTAATTTAAATGGAATCTGGTGTTGTGCAGGATGAAATAGATCCACTGAACATTGCATAGGTGTGCATTTCCTCTCTGCAAAACATCACTAATAATCAATTACTGCAATTAAAAATTCACCCTCAATACAAAACAGCATTGTAAGCCCAAAGGAGCAACTCGAGAGCTACATAGAGGAGGGCAGGGTAAACAACAACAAAATGGCAGCAGTGATTTGTGCTCCGGTTTTTACGATCAAACCTGTGAGCAACCTGCAAGTATCACATATAGCCAAGCGACCTGCCTGCAGGGAAGTAACACGGTCAGAACCAGAAATGGAAAAGAATGTGAGTGATCAAGCCCACCTTATTTTGAAACCTTTGCATTTACAGTCATTCCTCCAGAGAAAAACCTGCCAGAAATTCATTCCACGGAAATGCCAAAAACATCAGTAACTAAGAGTGAGCGTGAGTGGGTTGGTAATGTGAAAATATATAAAGAGCTTAACCAAAATATGACTTAACACCTATTGGGTTGCACCCTTGAACTGTGGGCTACCAGATCATGCAAGTGGGCTTAGTTCACTCTTGGCTTCCTGTTACAAATGTGTTGGTTAACCAGTGGTAAGAAATACATTTCTGCAGAAGCTTTGCTGCTTACGTTGAAAAACTCTGCAGTAGAATATATGTTTTTTTGTGTGTTTTTTACAAAGCATGGTACAGTATGTCAGGTACATAAGAGTGTAGCAGCTGCAAAAGAAAAGAGAGAGAAAAAAAAAGTGGTATTCCCATATTGTTGTAGTCTGTAAATACTGTTTTGAAGAAATTCACTTTCCTGTGCACAAAACATTTCAAAGGATTCCCACTCCTTTCGGGACTATCAAAGACTGCTTCTTTCTCTCTCTCTCTCTGTCAAAAAAAAATGGCCAGTGAAAGTGTGCATTTTGGTTTATGCGTCACAAATCAATTAAGCAAGTGAGTAAACAAGTGAGTAACTTCAGCAAGTCGGTATGAAAAGGAGGGATAAAATAAATAAATAAATAAAAGCAGAAAGGAAGTGCTATTGAGGGGGACTATGAGATTAAGTATTTTCCAGCAACTATCTTGAGTTATAGCAATGTGAAAGGAAAGTGTGAAGTCATCTGCTCAGGGGAAGCTCTATTCAATGACAAGAGTCTCTATTAGCATTCACATCCAGTGTCCAGAAGTGAATCTTCCCACCATTCAGCTATTCTCCCTGCACAATACTGCTCATCAAAAACTGAACAGCAGTAGAGCAAACACACAAAGCAGAAAGTGTGTGATAAGCAAGCAAAAAAATAGAAGCAAACAACTACCTAAACAAGCACAAATGTCTTATCACAAACACCATAGCTTAATCTCAAGATTATGTAGAATAGGATATGTAATCAGCCTCATTTATCAGTATTTCTGCACAATTCTGCGGCAAAACAAACATTTGCATCTCAGCAGAGATTACGGTTTAAGCGAATATGCAAACACCTCGTCTGAAAACAAGTGATATCTTGTTATACAAAGAGTGATGCAAAACCAGCCACCTCTTCTTCTTTGAGTAATAATCCATGGATACACAGCCTTTCCCTAACCTGCTGTGTAATGCTAAGTAATCAAGTAGCAGACTTATCTATCAAAGCAGTTTAAATAGTTACCTCTGGTCGCCTCGCTGTGGACAGAGTTTTGTTTAGGAGGAGTGGCGGTGGTGTGGGTCATACCTCGCATTCTCGGGAGCCTGAGATGGTATAGGTGCATGGTCCGGTCCCATTGACAAGCACATCCATGGCCTCAGAATTGGTGGGCTTGTAGTCCACATAGTACTCCTGCAGGGGAGAGCTCAGGGTGCGCTCCGTCTCTCTAGCTTTCTTGCGACGTTTGCGGGCTGCTGCCGAATGCTCCTGCAGCTGCTTCACACTGCTGGGATAGCGCTTCCAAGACACGTAGATCACCAACAGGATCATTGCAACAGATAGAAAAAGGGCGACGCTTCCAGCCACAATCTTATGGAAGGACACGGGCTCCAAGTCTTGCTCTGGGGGAAGTGCCACGGGTGGGGTAACCGCTGATGATGTGGGACCCCTAAGGGATCCCTCGCCTCTCTTTCCAGAACCAGTGGGTGAAGCCAGAATGGCTGGGCGACGGTCAGTCTGCACAGGGACACTGGAAGGGTTTGGAGGAATACTCACTGTGGGTGTCGTTGCCTGGTTCGATTGACAAACACCAAAAGCTTCAACAGCATCCATCACTTTCTCACCCTGGGCTTTCTTGGGGGAGGCACAAATCATGGTTGTCTCCTTTGCCCCTCTAAAGTTTCTCAGCCAGGCCACCAGAGGACAAATGGCAGGGCCACAGTCCCATACATTCCCAGCTAAGCTAATCATAGTCAAAGAGATCCAGGCATCAACTACCTCCTGAGAAACATTGGTCAGCTTGTTGGAGTCCAGATTGAGGGTCTGCAGGTTGGGTAGGCATTGGTAAACTACAGCATCTACTTCCGTCAGATCATTCCCAGATAGATCTAGTTTCTGGATGGAGGCCCAGGTCCAGGTGAGGCCCTGGTTCATCGAGCGAATGCGATTCCACTGCAGGTAAAGAGCCCGCAGATTGTAGAGGCGAGGAAAATGGGAGAAATTGATCTTTGAGAATTGGTTATGCTCCAGATGCAGTTCAGTGAGCTTGACAAGGCCAGAAAAAGCATTCCGAGTGATACTGCGCAAACGGTTGTAACCCAGATCGAGGAACTCGAGATTCCTGCAATCTTGGAACAGACGCACTGGGACAATTTTTAGAGAGTTTGAGCGTATGTGAAGGCTGAGGAGCTTTCGCAGGCCCTGGAACTGCCCAGGCTGCAAAGCTTGTAATTTATTGTACGACAAGTCCAGGTTACGCAAATTAGGGACAGGGTGGAATGTGGTGTTGTGGAGCGATGTGATCTTGTTGGAACTCAGGATCAGCTCTTTAAGCCTGCGGACCCCCTGGAATGCCATTGCATCCACAGAGGCAATGTAATTATGGTCCAAATAGAGCCAGATGAGGTGGTTGAGGCCTACAAACTGGCCTGCGCGAAGACTGGCAAGGCTGTTGTACCGTAAGGACAGGCCCTCACAGCCTCCTGAGAGGTTCTTGGGGACATCACGAAAGGCGCTTGACTCACAGTAGACAATTTTTCCATCACAGCGACAACTCTTGGGGCATGGGCGCTCACTGAGAGATGGATTCGCCGCCAGCCACACCTGCATCAGGAGTTGGACCACTAGCCAGCGACGCCGCAGAGCAGAGCCTAAAGTGAGAGGAATGGGAAGAGACAAAAGAAAAGGAGAAAAAATGTTACAAACAAGCTTGTTACAACCCCCCAAACTCCTAATTAATAGTATACAGGTTTCATGTCATAAACAAATGCATTCTCAAGTCCAGTTGGTTTACTGCTCTTTTTTCAATAGTGGAAGCGATGGCATCCAAAAACCGCAATGCCCTCATTTTTTTTTCTCCCTAAAATGAAATGAGAGTACAGGAGATATATTTATACACACTGAGAAGTGGCTTATTGGCCAAGAAAAGATGAGGCCCAGCAATCTTGGCAATTTTTCTTACAACTTCTAAAGAGGTGTCCTGAGGCAGGCATCGAATATCTGTGCTTCTGCGTTTGGGTGTTTTTTTCTTTTGATTATCAAGTAACAATACTGATGCGAAAATGTTCATATTCAGCGAGATGATTAATGCATCAGAACAGGAAGAACATTAACCCCTTTGAGAAATTAAAGTCACCAAACACCATTTAGCTAGGAAAGCCACCGAAAGTATAAATACAGGATACCCTATCCTAAAGAAAGGAAGACTTCCCTGTGCATGGGTACTAGAACTTAAAAAGCAGAGTCCTTGGGCCCTTTACTTCAGGATCTTTTTTTTTATTTTTTACGAACTGAAGTGGTTGTACTTCCTTTCACCTCCTTCAGAGAGATCTTTACAGATCTCCTGCTCCTTCTACCATCACTGGATTTTATATTCCTCTGTGTTATTTCCAGCTCTTAGGTCCTTCCTATACTTCACTCTCTGCAACATGCATACCCTTCCCTTTTCTTATATCTGAGATTGTCAGATTCATCCATTACATTTCCAGAAATATAACACTCTTCTAGTTCCAGATTTCCAGGTTCCTCTCTCCACATAACTGTCACAGCAATGATGTAATTAATCTCTTTCTGTTTCGTGCTCTGAAATTATCACATCCACTGTTAACATGTTCATCATTCTTACACACATAGTTTTATCACACTGCAGCTTGGAGATACAATCACCAAGAACACTATTAGGAACACCTGTTTAACTGCTTATTCATGCAATTATCCAATCAGCTAATCATGTAGGGGGAGCGCACCACAAACAATCATGCTGATACAGGTCAGGAGCTTCAGCATCAAACATCAGAATGCGCAAAAAACATATATATCTCATTGACTTTGATTGTGGTGTGATCATGACTGCCAGATGGTTTGAGTATTTCTGAAATGGCTCGTCTGCTGGATTTTTTTAATGCACAACAGTGTCTAGAGTTTACCAAGAGTGGTACAATATAATCCAGTAACTGCCAGTTCTCTGCACACAAACGCCTTGTTGATAAGAGAAATCAAAGAAGAATGGTCACACTGTTTCAAGCTGATAAAAAAGGTTACAGTGACTCAGGTAACTGTTCTTTAGCAGAAAAGCTTCTCCGATCGCACACATCAAACTGTGAGGCAGATGGACTACAACAACATGAGACCAGGTCAGGTAACACCCCTGTCAACAAAGAACAGAAATCTGAGGGAGCAGACTGACCAAAAACTGGACAGATGAAGATATAGGGAAAAAAAATCATGCCTGGTCCGATGAACCTTGATTTCTGCTGAGGCTACAGATGGTGGGGTCACAAGTGGCATAGACAGCATGAAGCCATGGACCTAACCTTGTGTCAACAATCCAGACTGGTGGTGGTGCTCTAATGGCGTGGGGGGATGTTTTCCTGGAGCACTGGCCCCTTAATACCAATTATCCATCATTTGAATGCCGCAACCTTTTCTGAGTATTGGTGCTGACCATATGCATCCCTTTATGGCTGCAATTTATCATCTTCTAATGACTAATTCCAGCATGATAATGTCGCAAAGCAGACCGGTTTCATGAACATGACAGGGGGATTCAGTGTACTTCAACGGCCTCCGCAGTCGCCAGATCTCGATCAAACAGAAAACCTTTGGGATATGGCGGAACGGGGGATTTGCGGTAGAGCCACTGTGTTCTATTTCAGATCATTGCCGCCTGCTCCTGCGTGTGCATTACAGCCTCACCCGCATTCTGACTGTTCACGCCTGCTGCATAGCAGTTCCATTGATTTTGTGTCTTCGCCCATCCCACTGGGAGAACATGTTATTTTGCTGTGTAGTATTAATAAAGAGACGCATACCTGTCAGTGAACACCACTGAGCAACCATTTTCTAGTGCATATTCATTCTAATGGCAGGTATTCTAGTGCAATAGGTAAAACATGGTGCTTATATATTTTATTTATTATTTTAAAATTATTGGTCATTGTTTTTTTTGTTTTGCTGTTGTATTTTGTATCATTTCCGTCTGGGTTTTTATTTTTTATTTTTTAACTCAGTGCTCATAATTTTGTTGTATTTTGCACAATGACAATGAAGGTAATGAACTTAACAATTCAATTCATCAGAATTATTGCATCATTACACACAACTAAAAAAACAAATCAACTGCTTGGCAACAAAGTTTAAAATTCCATGCATCAAATACAGGAAAAGCTTGAAGGAGTCGCCACTTAAAAAGCAAAGATAGCATCACCCATGATCTCTCCATGACATGTTTGGACACAGGGGTTGGAGCAAGCAGAACATCTTTAACATCAAGTGTGCCAGAGTATTGAACTATGTCAACAAAACATTTCCCAGCAACAAAGTCAACAAAGTCTAAAAAATCTACTAGTATGTGCAGGAAGACATTTTGCACATGTATCACCTGTAACATTCCATTTTTTTCCCGATCTTTATCAGTAACAACCAATTATTTTTTCTAAATGTCAATTGCCTTGCTTTCATATTGTAAAAAAAAAACTGCTTTACTATACTTTTCAACTTCATCTGCTGATTTTACCTGGCGCTAAAACCTGGAACCTGCAGTTTACAAGTGAAATCTTCCACTCTCAAGAGATTTGCATTGGGTCCCACAAGGCCTGGTGGATTCCAACGCAGTTCCCTAATTCACAATGACGATATGAAGCTGACAAATCTGCTAAAATGATTTGATGCAATCTTGTTCACATTGTACAGTAATGTTTCTTCTTGTTAAATTCATGCCATGAAGAAATGAGGCTCTTTGGAACACAAAGGGAGGTCTTAACTGGTATTAGCATGGTGTCCTAATCAAGTTTCCAGTCAATGTCTATCTACAATATGCGACTTCTATGTAGGTTGCGGTTTAAAGGCGATGGCCCTAACAAAGATACAAGAAATCGGTATTACCAGGTCATGATCTTAGTTTTTACTGTTGAAAGTTTAGAAGACATGTAGACCATGACTGAATAACGTGTTGCTAATAGTGACTTATAATGAGGTTTTTTATGTAAGTTTTATGTAGAGAAAGAAAAGAATGTAATTTACAAGTTACAGTATTTCGGTGACGATTTTTATTATCATTATCTTTAAAAAGCATTTTCTGTTTTATACGTGGATGTAAAGATAAGTTAAGAGTGTGTGGACTGCTCAGCCCATTACATTCCTCGGTCTTAGCTCTTTTTTCAAATTATGTAATTTGCAGTGCATGTTTCCAGTGAATACACACCGACAACTTACAATTTACTAAATCATATCTTCATCTGTATTTATATTCAGACCCTTCCATAAGCAATCATTGCACCAATTGCAGCGGCAGATAAGCCATGAAGGGGAGCCTGTACCGAACAAATTAACATTCAAGAGCTGATGGTTGTGTATACTATCCTGGAGGCATTTCAATTTACACTCCAGCCGTTCTGTGTTTAACCAAACCAAAACAGTACAGATCCAAAAGTGAATCATCACTTCTGCTTTCCACAGGTCCAAATAAAAATAAAAATCCCTATAAACCCTATGGATTTACACAATTCATCACTGTTGCAGAAAAACAAGTACCTGAATGTCAAATGTGACTGTGGGGAACAGCTACATGTGCACAGCACAGATTTTGAGGGGGGTAGATGCTCTGTTCAAATGCTATTTGAAAAGTGAAGAAAAGTGGTCAGTGGTTTCCTGTGATATCACTCCTTGTTCTTAGGTGAGACAGAGTTGTTTCCATTAAAATCGTTCCCCTTTACAGAGCCACTAATGATCTGTCATTAAGATACATTGATTTCCCCTTGAGGAGGTAGTATGGGGGGGGGGATTCACTCCTTATGTGTGTTTCTCAAGGCAATATCATCACGTATGGGCTTTATTACCATCATAACAGTGAGATAAGATTAATATGTCAGGATAGAAAGTAGCCCCTTGCTTTAATTAGCTTACAAAATGTATAATGTGCTGGCAGGCTTCATGCCGAATCCTCATTATAATGAATGTGTCATGAGTGTTACACTGAAGTTGAACTTTAGCTTCAAACATGGAATCTGCAACACATTTGGGGATATTAGTGGCATTGCCGAGACGCAAATTTTTGTATTTTTTTTTTCATAATCTTTGCAGGATTTGTCAGAAATAAGTGCCTGACACAGAGTGGCTAAGAGGCATCATACAGCATATGGTATCTAACATAGCCATTTCGCTTCTTTGCCAAGCATCTGCTGATCCCATATGGGTATTGTATGTGTATTTGTCTGTGACTGAGAGTGTGATGGAGAGAGACACACTTACTGTTTGTTTTTCGGAGGAATCTTTCATCATTCCTTACAGATGGAGGGAAGCGTGGAACTGTGCAGATAATTTGTGCTGGCTATTGATTATACCGCCAGATACATCAATCACGTTTCTTCATCTCACGTCCCGCAATTGTGATACTTTAACATGAATATTGCGAGGAGAGAAAGTCGATGATCACAAGATGCAGTATTTGTGAACGCGGCCAATTTGTTGTTGTGCTCTTAGGTTCCTGAATGTAACTTCGACTAATTTGCCAACAGCGCCGTGCCTCAAAGGCCCACAATAAATTATAAAGAGATATAGGTTGGGGAAACAGAAGAATACTGATGCAGAAGAATGCCCGTGTGTAATGTCGCACATGCATTCAAAGCAAGTGTAATCGACACTTTTGACTGGGGAAACAAAATGCGTATGCTTTGAACATGAAAACATGTTTTCTAAATTTCATGTTTGACTCGTATCCCATGAAGCTGTAGAAAGAACCCCTTATTGCTTTTTATTTCCCATGTGCATAATAGGCTGGCATTACTACAAGTGACTCTACCATCTCTTACAGATTGAGGCTGCCTCACAAGGCACCTCTCTCCCCTTCCTGACACTGTATGTGGTTTAATGAGCGCTCTATGCGCTAATGCTTCTGTAAGCCATCTCCTTCTCCACTACTCCTCTAATCTTATTCACAAAGGAGCACAAGTCACCCTCTGAGGTGTCACTCAAGGGGTTTGTGTCTCTATTACCTCGTACCTGATGTACCTTTCACCAATACTGTTCTTTTGCCGTATCTACTGAAATGAACAGTTTCTCCTTTATTCTCTGTTGCACTGAAGATATGCTAGTTGCCCTTGAACCCTGCAGCCATCAGCATGCTGTTATAATGCGAAGTCTATTTTTATGTATGCGGTCAAAACCATCTCCTCAGCCTTTTTACTTCCCTTGTTGATTTCCATCTTGACTCCCCATCTGTCTTTTTGTTTGTTTGTTTCTTACTTGCTTTCTTGTTTGATGAACATTTTTCTTGCTCTCTGTGTAGTCTTCAGTATGAAAATGTATAGTTCTTTGCTCACCATTTTTCTCTGTCACTCGCTGCAGTTGTCTCTGTAAGTCTAATGCAGATGGATAAGTCAAAGCTAAAGTTTGTCTAAAGGCATGTGTCTGATGCTTAGTTATGTAGCAGACAGCACTGCTGTCCTCAGCACGAGAAGATGGCTATTTCTGCCTCTCAACCCCAACACATAGAGAGAGTAAGTGCACTTTACTGCTGACCTAAAATAAAACCAAATGTAGCTTAATAACTTGGCAAATGGACTCGCTAACTGGTGCACTTTGAGTGCACACAAGTGGCTCATTGCTATTTGCTGCCTGTCATTGACAAAACTGCTACCATCCTTAGTCTTGACTGCACATAGAGGCTGGACAGAAGCCTAACACATAAGGAAGGACGTCCCCAAATCAGCCTAAGCCATCCTATTAGTCTCCAATTATCTTTGAGATGATAGCAAAGCCTGCCAAGTTAGACCCATTTCAACAGTGGTTGGAAAAAATTGTATCCTGGTGTGCCTGCCTCGTTTTTGTTAACCTGATTAGGTAGAAAAGCACTTTGGGGAGCTTTGTGATGAACATAGTGCACAAACAAACACATACACATTCAGGTATGCCTGGCTAAAAGATCATACGACGATCTTCTGGGGTAGAATCACTATCCACATATCAGGCATATTTCTCCTAATGGATTTAGTGGAACTCATGTGATCACATGAATAGTTGAGCATGTGGTTGTCTGGATATAAAACCTTTCGCTTCAACTGAAGACTAAAGTTTCAACCTTAAACGGTGACACTTATCGCAGCGCTTTTGATGCTTCTTTCAGGATGTTGGTGCACTCGCTGCTATTCTTTGTTGATCGTGAAGTGTTCTGTTGACAAACTGGGATTCACCTCCAGTGACCACCACTGTAATTGTGCGTCAACCAGTTGTACTTTTGCTTAGTTTCTTTGAAGGAGAAGAGATTTACTAGTGCTGTTATTAGCAAAAAGGTTATGTTTTCAATGCTGTTTAGTGGCCTGTCTGTTAATGATAATGGAAAAAGTACCATAGCAATTTTCATGAATCTTGGTGGAGAGATGGAACATGGGCAAAGGAAACAATCATTGAAATTTGGTGCAGATGTGTAGCACTTTTCAAAAGAAAATCTAAAAAGCAGATCAAAAGCTACCCTTACAACTACATATTTATATATATGTGGACAGAGAATAAGTAATAAGCCGTCTGCCATTGCTGTATTGCAGTGGTGTAAGTCCAGTGTTCTACTTTCCACTTCCATGAGTGCATGAGGTTTCCCTAAAGTCATCTATAGACAGACATGCATTATCTGCACAAGACTATGTGTTGGTGTGCAGCCCATAGTTCGCAGACATGGCTACTAATGATAATAATAATAGTGCATTGGTTTTATATAGCGCTTTTCTGTCTTTTTCTGGACACTCAAAGACGCTTTACATTGCAGTATTCATTCACTCCATACTCGATGGTGGTAAGCTACATTGAGCCACAGCTGCCCTGGGGTAGACTGACGGAAGCGAGGCTGCCAATCTGCCGACCACCACCAACCACTCACTCTCACACTGCATTCACCCTACAAAGGCAATAGCATGCATGCTAGTGGCGATCTACTGTGCATGTATGTAATGTGTCCTCCAAGGGGGCTCCAAGCAGCCTGAAAAGTAGTATAATGGCAAGAACTAGGCATCCATGGCGTCCACAGCTGTCTGTAAAGGAGTATAACCATGACTTATATCTTTGGGCCTGTCAAAAATCTGTAACAAATTCACTTATATACATATTCCTACATATGCCAATTTTGTTTAACTGAAATTATTGTAGTTACAAACCCATTTTGAGAACCAGTGAACAGTTTTTTTCACCTCTTTATCACTATTTTTCAAGTGCAACTTGCAAATGGAACATCTTTTTTTTTTATGTGTAATGCAAGCTTGGTTATAACCTTACATATCACTCTCATCACTCCCATGCTCTGTTTCTTCTACCATGTCATCCTTTATAATAGCTTAGATACACAAAAATACACGAGCACTCCGGTCAAGTTGACCCGATGATGCAACTCAAAATTGGAGAAAGAGTGGAGAAGCACTAAAACCACCAGCAGTTCTCAAAGTAGTGTTTTTTTCTTTTCTTTAAAAGTGGAAAGTAAAGATATTCTTTCCACTCTACACTATTTTTAAATAGTAACTTGAGGATAGAGACTGCACTTTGGGGTCACGATCAGAATTGAGGTGATAGCTGAGCTTCAGATGTGAGGCTACAAAATCCAAAATGTCAGCGAGGGTCCTTAGTTTGTGAAAGTGGCACTCTCCCATCAGTAACATACAATGTGTTGTTGAATCTTTGTGCATCAGCTGTTTTGAGTGCCATCTTCAGAGCCCATCAGACTGAACTACATGTGGTCTGTAACTCCCTTTAATCCCGTTTTATATTGTGTCTTGTGAAACAGTCACAACACTTGTTTCTGGCTTCCTTTGACCGGGGTCATCGTCTGACAGCTTGATTAGATTTCTTAGTACACATTAATATTGGCAGAGCTACTGGAGAACTATTACAGACTGCACAGCCACTGCACTCCTAAACAGTGCACTGCAGATGATAGATGCTGGATCCTTCATCCTTCACAAGCCTTTGATTTTCTTTCATTACTTTTAGAATTGGCACATGTGCATAAAAAAGTCCATATATTGCCCTCAATGGGCCTGTTGAGCCCCTCTGTTCACCTGACATTTCAAGAAGGTTGCCTGTTGGATGCTGCAGGGCCAGTAGAGGGTCATCTGTTGCCTGCTCTGTGCTTCTTGTAGACAAACCCCACAAATATGACACAGATTTTAAATTTAACAACCTATTCAAATCAGTCTACTCTCTTTTTTTCCACAGCAAAAAAGAAAATGTTTTTTTCTAATGCATAGGGAAGCATGTGAAATGTCATTCGGATGCCTACATTTGTCTTAAAGCTCTGCACCTGCATCTCTGGCTGTAGCTTTTTTTTTTTTTTTTTTACTATCACCACCCCACTGTTCTCTTTCGGCAAAGCAGATCTCTAATGATATGGTCCATGAAACATAAGTGCATCGCATGCTGTTAATGAAGAGCATCACAGTCAGCTACACTGGTGGAACGCTGAGACTACGGCACCATATAATCATCGAATAATTGTGGGCACAACCGTGACACTATGTGGTTGATAAAAAGTTACAGTTTTGGGGCTGATTAATGCCGCTGGTTGGAGCCCAGATCACTGCATTTTCAGGGATGCAGGACTTTTCTATTCATGACCTGTCTTTAAGTGAAGGAACAGACTTGTGTGATTAACCTAGCAGTACATCTGAAATGCATCTGAGCTCCCACAGCCTGCACTGTATGGCTTTGTGCGCCGTTGTAGCTTATATTGATGTGGTGCAGTAACCCACTGTGGGTCGATACATCATGTGGTCTCACAATTAATGGCACAGCACCACCAGTGAACTTGGCCATCTGTATACTAGTTAAGGATGGCTGGGGAGATTAGGCTACATGAGACAATCATATCAAAAGCAAGAGGGATGCAGGAGATGGATGGAGAATTGTGAGGGGAAACTAAGAGATGGATGAAAAGTGGGGGGGGAAAGGGGGGTTGCAAGGAGGTGGTGGGTTATGAGAGGGTAACTGTGCGCAAGCGTACGGGGAACAGAAAATGGTAAATTCTAATTAGAAGTGAGAACAAGATGGGGAAAAAAATGTGAACGCGCGCAGGCACTGAAATATGATCATGCGTTACTGAAGGAGATGGACAAACACATGCGGAGTATTAACGCACAGACGCGCAAATTTTAATGCCGGATTTGGAGAGTCTCTGTTAAAACAGGTGCAGAACACGACGGGTTTCTTGAATGGAAATTAGTCTGCTAAGCAAAAAAAAATCCTGCACGACCGGTTTGCCTTGAGCCCAGAAGAGTTTTGTGGAGGCGTTAGCACAGGGGCTGCAACTGGACAATAGGCTTTGTGCGTACAGAAAAAAAAATGATTATGCAGGGCCACGCTTTATAAAGTTGACTGGCTTCCAACATTTACCGTGATTAGCATTCCGGTCCATATCAATGAGCCAGCCTCTCTAACTAGTCAGGGAAAACAATGCATAGTCCTCACTTGGACACACAGGCTTTTCATTTTTTATTAATTTTTTTGTTTTGCTCGTGATTTCAAATCTTTTTTTTTACGCGCACAAGCTTGAAAAGCATACAAGTCTCCTTAGAGTCTAATATCGCCTGGAAATGGAGGAAAAAACACACACACATTGCAGCTCTGCGTCTAACAGGCAACAGCACAGGTTCCCAGCCACATTCCACAAGCTCCACGAAGCACTAAATAAAAGCAAATCAGATGTTGCAATATGGAAAGACGGATTTTTTTCTTCCTTTTGACGCATCTGATTCGGAGCAGCTCGCTAGAAAAGAGACATTCTGCTGTGTGTTATGAGAAAGGAGGGCAACTGGAGCGTATTCCTGCAACAGCCTCCGCTATGATAAAGATGGAAACGTAAAAAAAGAAACTTACCCATATCCGCGTATCTCTTAGCTCCAGCCTACAGGTTTTAATGGCTTCTAGTGCGCGACATCCGAGTCCGCATGACGCGCTCTCCACAGACAGGTATCGTCCTAATCCACTAGCCCGGTCTCTCCGCGCAGCCGCCGACTCCAAAGCGCACCTGCCCTTTACTCTCCCGGACCTGGATGGTGCTATCCGGTTCAGTTCTGCATGTGTAACCGTGCAACAGAACCGGAGCGAATGTCATTTACCTCCCAAACTCCAGATTAAAACGGTAGAAAAAAATATCCAGAATTCAGAACTCCGTTTCCATGTCTTCGCAGCAAAGGATCGTTTTCTCTCTCTTCTTTTTTTTTTTTTTTCAAGTAACAGCCAAAAAGAGTACTGCAGTAGGCGCAGACAATAACGAAGCCACATCCAAGTAAGTCATGTCTGTCTCACATGCGCAAAGAGATTCCGCGAAAAATCCGGTGGAGGATAAAAAGAAGAAAAGAAGAAAACTTCACAAATAAGGTGGCATGATGCATAAAATCAGGGGGTAATTTTCCAGTGGAGTCAGGCAGCCCCTTGGATTCCTGGCGAACCTCTGCGTCTCTTTTCTAAAGGATGCTCAGTCCGATCCGCGCATGGCGCACAGAGGAAAGTAGGCTTCCCACCCCCCGCTTTAAGTCTGTGAGAAACACTGTCAGCGAGTCAAATATCCAAATATCCACCTTTTTTCTCCCAATATTCCTGTCATTCTCGCCGCTGCCCGGTTTGAAAACACAGAGGCGACGGTTGTTTGTTAATCACGTCTGCGTGTCAAAGCAACTTTGTCAGGCAGAATCGGAATGCCCTCTTCTGGTGAGACGCAGATCCGGGAGCTTGTCCGAGGGAGCAGCAGGAGTTAAATGTTAACGGTGGCGACGGTTTTTTAAGGAAGGTTGCCACGGACAAAAGCGGGAATGAATCATCACAGTGGGTCCTGAAACAAGGGAACCCTTTATTTTAACCATTTGGGGAGATGCTGCTCTCTTCAGAAATGTGCTCACAGCAGCATAATGCATGTGTAGATGATGAGGAATTCACTGGGTTTTGCTTCCAGAATGTCAATTGATGTGTTGCTGTGTATAAAGGAGCACTTGGAGTGTCAGACCTGCAGAATGAGGCTATTTTTTTGGAAATTGATGCTGTTTTGGAGGATTTTTAAGGATACATGACTGTTAAGATTTGAAGTTTTATGGTTAGAATTAGATTTGGGCTACAGTTTGGGTTGGGCTTGCAGTTATGATAGTTAATTGTGGTTAAAAGCAAGGCTCATGTGTGTAATAGAATGGCCTCATTGTAAAGGCAGCTCCTGTGATCCAATGCAAACTGATGCAGGATGCTGTCCATGGTGCTGAAATTGTACATGCAAGTGGCTGTGGAACCACTACAGGAGCATGAATGAATCCTTGTTTCCTGTGTTCTTATTATGAAAAACAGAATTCTGCTTAACATCCTGCACTAATTCGTATTGGAAATGCAATGATACTTAATCGACAGTGGCCTCCCACTGCGTCACCCCGGCTGCTTTTTATTTATTTATTTATTTTTAACACTGGGATGTGTTTAAGGAAGAAATAGGCAGCTGAATATTTAATGCGCATTGTGCCTGCGCTGGGATTCCTAATCTGTGTTGCCCCTTTCATCATATGTAGTTAGCTGCAGTCATATACTGACATCTGCAGTTGCTTTCAGACCCTTTTACTTCACTTTATTTAGTCAAAAACTGAATTTTAAATGAATAAAATTGTCTCTTTTTCCCCATCAACCTTCACCTAGTGACCCATAATAACAAAAGTTTTCAGAAATGTTTTGCAAATTACAAAAAATCTATTGTTGAGATGTGTCAAGTACTTAATTGGAGTTCACCTGTGGCAACTGGAATGAATTGGTAATAGTTTAGAAAGGGTGTGTAAAGATGACTGCATGACAGGACAAAAAGCAAACACTGAAGTAAAATGAGCTTTCGGTAAAGG
>OMNN01031285.1:0-10215 GCA_900302755.1 Chromis chromis | reverse complement strand
TGGGGCAACAGTGAGCAATGGGATGTTCTGTTATCTTCATAGCTGGTGTTTTTTTGGTGGTTGAATCTTCTTCTTCCCAGTCTCCAGGCTCTTAAGTTGTGGCAAAAGACCAAAACACTTTATATTCGCGTGGAGCTGCATGTCATTTTGGGGCAAACTGAAAAAAAAAAAACGAGCAGACTGGAGTTTGTCATACAAACATTTTTGAGAGGCTGAGCTGCTCTGGAAGCAGAAATAATCTCATTAGTTCAGTTACAGCAATAGCACTGCACATCGACATCCTGGCACAACTGACACACTGAAGGACCCATGCTTGAAGCTATTTTATGTGACCTGACTCGCCCCATGAATATATACTGGTGACCACTAGTGGGACTCTCCACACTCTGTTCATCAATGTTGTTGTCTTGATGTCACTAACTTTTTTTAATTGCACCAACATTAGTGGTTGAAGCAAAGTCTGATCACCTGGCAGCCATCTTGATAACACTCCTGGACTGTTATTTCAACCTAACTAGACCAAACTCCCATCAGAATGAATGGGCAGAGAGCCATAACTGCAATGTCAGTGCATGTATAAAATGATTAGTCAAATCAGATTTTAAAAAAATATATAAAACATGTAACGTTTGGTGACTTTTCCTCAAAAATAAGGTTTAAAAGGCATTTGCCCCCACAGGTTATGCCTTGACTACGCATGCATACAGTTAAATGAGATCTCGCTTGCATCAGTGCATTAGTGCAACAGTGTGATTGGCTGAATGCTTCTCAGTTTGGCTGTTACAAAGCAGACAATTAGCTTTTTATGCAGTAGCTGGGGACATATGTCAATAAATGAATAAATCTTTCTCTTATAACGTCTCCTATTGAGGCAAGGACACCATGTAACATTAACTTGAACTAGGACTGAATCATTTGGTGAAAATATTTAACTGTAATTTTTCTGTAACAGATCTTGCAATTTGATTTGGCATTTAAAACATGTAATGCATAATAATGCTGCATAATGTAAATTGCAGCCTTTACAATATGCTAGTTGCATTGTTTCAAATTGAAATAATTGTCCAGCCCTAACCTAAAAACCAACTGAAAAAGCCATGTTGGGTTTCTGTTGGTACCAAAATGTTACCCACAGATCCTTCTGAAGCCTGGAGTTTAGGTTTTTCAATCCCTGCCAAGCAAACGGGGATTTAAAACACTTAATCATTTGGTGTCATAACAGACAGGTGAAGCAAAGTATTGTATTTTCCAGCCAAAGCAATGACTGTCTGCATCATGATGGAGATGATACATTATTCATTGCACTGCTCAGTTAAATGACTGTGTTTTGTGATTGGACTGTGATTGTTTTCTCTCCTTTATCATAGAAGTCAAAACAGTGAAATACAATGACAGAACTCATCAGGCGAGCAAACATATTTCTCTTTAAGCCTGTATCCTCCCAATTAAAGTAATTTGAATATCGTTACCAACACACACATATGAAGTAGAATTGGCTGGCTGACAATTTATCTTGAAAACACTGACTTAATTTGTTTTTAGTGGCCTTTAGAGGACATGCAGCTTTAAGGCACTTGTGCATTAGCTTAATGTTTATGTTGTGTATTGAAAATTCCAATATCTAGTCTCAATAGTTAGCCTTAGTCCCGTTTTATGAATGCCATGTGAAGTATTAGTGAACTGCCATTATCTTAACCACCTCAGTCATCCAGTTTGCCAGGTAGATTCTTTGGCTGTGTAGTCTCATATTTCAATTATTTCTACCTCCAGAGCAGCTCTGCTTCAAAATGTTTGCATTGCTAAACTGCAGTCAGTTGGACAGTGGATGTTCGTGTGGAACAGGATCCTGTGTAATGACAGGTCATTTGACTGGAGAGGGTGACGTGCTGCTGGACGTACGTTACTCTCTCAGACCTCCAGGAGACTCTGAGGCCGCTCAGGTGCTTGTGGGGGGTCCGGCTGGAGGCGACAAATGGGCTTGTTGCACATGGGACACACACTGCGGATCTCTAACCACTTTAGCAGACACCTGCAGGAAAAGAGCACAAAGAAGGGAGACAACAAATGCAAAGTTACACAAATGGATCCAGGGAAAAACGTCAGGAATCAGATCAGGACACAGAAGTTTAAAAAGCAGGACCCAAAAGACAGAAAGACAGGATATTTACACAGCTCACGCACACTGGTGGTACAGAATGTAAATGTCAGAAACCGGTCTAAAAGCACTGCTGTCAGTGTCCCACCTAGGCTGCAGGGCAAAAACAGATCTCAGTTGCAACAGGCAGTTCATGTTCAAACACGCAAGGACATATGTTCTCAGGAATCCGGTCATCGTTTTCTGCAGGGAACCCTGCTGGAGTCTCTGCATTATTTTCTGTTAGGAATTTCACTGCTTCTGTCTGCTTCAGCTGTTGATTATAAAGTGGAGTCATTTCTTTGAATTGTTTGTTCAAGATTTCTGCACATTTCCAGAACTTTACGAAATCAAGGCCAGCAGAATAATTTGCGGTTTGAAAACTAATGCGTGTGGAGCCACTGACAAAGGCCTGGCAGACACAGTGACTGTGTGATTGCATATGGTTTCAGCTTAAGACTGTCTGCATGTTAAGCCTCAAACATAATGTATGAGTCAATAAAATTCACTTCATGATTACCAGTTTGTGAAACAGCTAAACAAATGAATCATGTCTGGAGTTTTTAATTTGACTGTGACTTTGAAATACTGCTGTGCATGCTTACAGATATTGAATCAGCCGCCCTGCCTCATGAAAGTTTCATAGCTGCCAAGAAAGGCCGTAGAACTTACTTCTTGTGAAAAGCATGAGAACACGGGCAC
Organism: Chromis chromis; assembly: GCA_900302755.1. Classification (NCBI taxonomy): domain Eukaryota; kingdom Metazoa; phylum Chordata; class Actinopteri; family Pomacentridae; genus Chromis; species Chromis chromis. The sequence continues at coordinate 7,379 of OMNN01031285.1, read as the reverse complement.
ACCCCAAGCTCGTCCCTGCTGCGAAACTCTTCTAAACACACCGCACATGTTTGCTGGAAGGGGAAAGTGATGAGTCATGAAATCAGACATGGTTATCACTTTTTCATTTTTTACAGTATATCCTGTTATAATTCCTCAGTTGAGCCAGTATACAGAATTTACAAACGCTAAATTATTAATGCATTTATTCAGCAACTGTATTCTATAGTTCTTTGTGAAAATAGTCACTAATACACAGTTTTTTTGCATGACTACACTGCCCTGACATCTTATTAACATAATAATAATATTCTGTTATATAGAAAATGAATGTTAACATTGAGGGAAATTAGTTGTGTCCAAAGATTTGACTATTTCCACTTATTTAGATGTTGTTTTCTGTTGGAATAATCTCTTCCTGTCTTAAAATGTCCACATTCATTTAGATCATTAGCACTGCCTATCTATTTTTCTATATCCCACTGTATGAAAGTGTTCATCCCTTCACATTCACCCAGTATTTAACTTACACCAAGAAGACTCAGTTTCTTCCCTGCTCCTTTCAAAACAACCTGTTGACAAGAAAGGATGTGTTAAAAATGCAGAAGGTTCACCAGACAAATTGCAATCGAAGTGCACGTTCACTGGACAGAGTATTAAAGCATTACCTCGTTGTAGCCATACTGTTCTCTTGCACCTTGTCGTCTCAGTCTGTGAAACACAAACAACAAAGTTATCACGCTGTCTTTTGGAGTCATAATAAAATATGTCTGGTGTTCCCATATCTCCTTCATCAGGACGTGTCTTGTCATGCTGGATGAATAAGTGGGGATACTACGTACTTACAAGCAGTCCTGGAATTCACACAATGCCAAATTCAAGTAACAGCCTGTTCATCTCCGCTCACATTGAGGTTAGCCGTAACACTGTCAGCAGCGTGTGGAAGATATGCGAGTGAAATTGTGTTTGAAATGCAAAGTATCTGAAGTGTCTCCAAAGTATCTGAACCACTCGTCCGCCTTTCATAGCCATATTTTCTCATCTTTAGTATCATTGTAATGGCTTAAAAATGCTCCAGATTCAAGACACAACCTTTTCTCGTGCTCCTCAATCCAAGGCCTTGCAAAAAAAATGCACTAAGCAACCCGCAAAAGCTGTAGTTCAAGATATACACGATGCAGCGTCTGACTAAGAGCTTGTTATTTATGTTTTATTAATATTCCTAATTCCCTTTAAATTGATTGCAGTACTTGAATGTGCAGTAGTTAGATGCTCCTCCTGAGCCATGAATGACCTGTTTCAGTGTCAAACACTATTTACACAAAGCTCCTGAAATCTTCTTATAGCAGTCATCATTTTATTATCATTACTAATTTATTTATTTAACTTAACACTGCCGCTGCTTTTGTAATAACTGCTTTATCTTCTGTGTCATTTTAAAATGAAATAAATACACGTCGAAGGCAGTTTATATCTTTCAGTTCTCGTCTTTGCAGTAGAATATAGAGAAGTTCATATTCTGATGGTATCTCATATGGTAATGCTGCATCACGTGTCTGAAATCTATTCCACATTTCACACTGAACTGAAGCTTGACTTCAAATTAGATTGCAAATCGCAATAAAACATTTTCAGAGAAACCACAGTTTGATATTTTCCCAAACTGTTCAGACCTACTGTACACCCAGCCTTACACACTGTACTCCCATACTCTGTTATGGTTTTTCAAATATTTGGCAAACAGACAGATACATTAACACAACATAACCGCCTCCGCAAGGGTTAAACTGGTTTTTCCAGAACTCCTGAAAGTTGACAGCAGTACACTGACCTAATCTGAGGCCTGTCTGCGATTGCCTTGAGCTGCATTCACTTTGTCATTTGTTAAACAACAGACCGCGCGCTATGTACAGTGTTTCCATGTACTACATTGACGGGGCTCTGTATCTACAGATGACCTGAATAAAATAGCCGCAATTCATGAACTTAAATCCACTTTGTACAGACTTTAAAGAGGGAAAATGCTATTTGCTAATGCACATAGTCAGCCAGTGTGATGCGTACATGTGAAACCAGGTCATAATACAACTAGTAGGTTTCCGAAAGGCTTGTGGTTTCATTTGGCTGATTCGGACTGTCCCATATGAATGCCAAATGATGCTAAATGATGCCAAGGGGTGAGCTGACTTAGAATGTCGGTGTTTTCTTTTGTAATGTAATGCATAGCAGGTAGAAACTATATGCTTTACCCTGGAAAACAGGGTGTAAACTTGCATTTGCACTATTTTCTCATCTGTTTACTCAACTGGTTGTCTGCTCGTGGCTACTTCAAACTCTTCTTCTTATGCAGTTAAACTTAAACACAGTCTATTGATATTTTAAGCCTTAAAGAAAAAAGCAAAATGTCACTAATTAAGTTTACAAGATAATAATATGTAACACTCCAAGACGTTAGAGGAATTTCACTTTAGGGCATTCTGAGGCCAATTTAACTGCACGTCTGACAGGAGTTAAACCAGAATGACGAGCCTCGTTGTCAATTAACTGGAAGACTTTTAGGAACACGCTACTACTGGTCCTGCACAGCAGTCTGGCACAGTAGCAACAGCCTCCTATCTGTTGTCTTGTACCTGAACAGGTAGCAGCAGAAGATGAGGCTGAGCATGAGGATGAAGAGGCCGATGCCCAGGATGATGATGTAGACATTGAGCGGCAGGTGGAAGAGCTCTTCAGATGTCATCTTGCAGTAAGGGTCAGAGTTCTGCAATCCAAGGTCACACAGGCACCCTGAGAGGATGAGACACATGAAGGAGATGATCAAATAGAGCCTGCAGTCATACAGCTAACTCAGCATGGTTTGGCTGCCATGAAGACAAGAGCACTTTGTGTATTAGCGGTGCACTCGTACCACCACAGTGTCCCAGCAAACACAGATGACTTTTATAATAAAGTAATGCATTATTTCCTCTGATTTTTAGTTTTGCCAGTGGGAAAAGCCTCTGAGACAGAATTTAGAAATAGTTCTGGAACGTCCACTGAATATGTATTTATACCAGTACAATTAATAATGCATTCTTGTGTGGATCAGGTCCACTCATGGCAGTTGAAGACGTATTAATAATTCAACTTAGAATACAAATAATTATCAAACTGCACAATATCCATCGTATCAGCATATAACATTTTCATGAAAGGTTGGTTTGGGCCAGTATGTGAGTCTGAGCCAACGTTGTCTTTGCACAAAGAACAAGGCACTCATACTGTTAGTAATAATGCAATCACACATTCATGCTTCCAAATGTATGTTGAAAAATGACATTTTTTAAACAGGCAGAGCACAATAAACAAAGCCACACTCTGATAATTGAATTGTCAGGACTGTGGCCTACATTATGCGGCATTTGGAATCCCAGCACAAATCACCAAGAAAGAATGTATGGCTCTTCTGCACACATCATTTATTACGCAGACAGAGGATGTTAGCATGAACAGTTTGCAAATTTTATACATATGTGGGCGAGCGTCCATGTTTGTATGTCTTTCTGAATGTTCTAATTATTCAACAGTTTCTCCTGTTTTCTGTCTCAAAGTATCCTGATGGCTCACTCTGTTGTGGAGACTGTTGAGATTAGGTTTGGGTTGAAGCACAAGTTAAAGCTGCAATACTCAGAATGTCTATTAACAATGGATCAGATGACCAGGTGCAATGTGTCAGTTGTCACCCTCAGTGACAACGCACTTTATTTTCACCCAAGTCTGTAGTCCTTCTCAGCACCTTTAAGTTCGTAGTTTTGGATTTATGGCCCACAGCGGTACTGTTTTGGTTGAGTCTCACCGCTCTCATCGACCTTGTTTACAACTATTTTGAGCTACAAGTTCTAATGAACCAGCTTTAAACTACCTGCCCAGCACCAAACAGCGGACAAAGCTAGAGACTAACTGGTAAACATGTGGAACATTGAGGGATTAAAGAGCCAGGCATTTTTCCCTGGAGCTGGCAGTCATCACATGCTAATGCTAATGCTGAATAACTAAGCATGAGCAAACATAATAGCCATAAACACTACAAAAGATCATAATGTTTGTGTTTGATCAATAGCACTCATCAATACAGGCTTAATATTGTGAATGTAGCTCTGATAGTTAAGTTTCAGGACAGCAAGAAGAGTGTGTATGCATCAGTGTGTATCAGGACATTGGCCCACTCAGTTTGTCAGTGTGTTATGGTCCACGCAGGTCTTCAGGACAAACATGCAGACCCCCATCATACATCAACCTGTCTGGCGATCCCCTAGTTAGCCTGTTTCCACCCCCCATGGCGAGGACGCGGGGTTAGATTTTAGAAGGCGTACTCATGTGTACGTATCTGTGTAACTTGTAAGGCCTGGCACACTCGCTCCACACTGCATCTGTGAAGCCTCTTGTTTCAAATTGCAATGTAATACTGCTTACACTGTCGGGATTCTTGAGCTGCACAGAGTTTTTGAACTTGGGCGAGAGTTGAGATATGAGTGCAGGTGTGTGAGTGATTTTCGTCTCTACTGGTTCCATCCTTATGATGCTCACTGGCTTAACCAGGAGGGAATCTTTACACATATTTACAAAATTCATAGGTCCCACAGAGCAAAGCACCTCTCTACACTGCAAAGCACTTTTGTGTGAACTTTTACTACCATCCTTGCGTCACACAGGAATGTGTTCCACTTGCTTTCTGGCCTAACTCTCTGGAGCTTGGGCTTGGGGAAAAAGAAGTGTTTTCAGCCTGCGGGGCTTGAACAGGGCACTTTTAATTTCCACATGACACACGTCAGCCTTAAACCGCAGTTATTAACTCTTTCTTGAGGTAAAGTGCCACAAGTCAAGGTGTGGTGGGGGGGATTCTGGGTTCAGAAGTCATCCTCTAATGGACAAGGGTCAATGAAGGAGGGTTCAGTCTCAGGGGTTTGTAGGAGGGCTTGGCAGGACATTTGGGCGAAGGAGGAGGCAGCTGTAATCTTAGCACGATGTTAGTAAATCATTCATAGTGGAGCACTAAAAGGTAGGACACTGTGCGAATGCATTCAGCGTGGACAGGACTGTACCTGAACATTGTTTGGCAGGAGAGGGAGCTTTTGGTTTAATGTGTTTTGGCTGGTGAAATGATAGAAGCTGGTTGCATAAAGGCTTCCCTCTGATGACTCAGTTATTGGAATGGAATATATATTGGAAAATGTTTGCAGTCATATTTTTTGTCATGTCAGTGGTAGAACACATAAAAACACATTGTGGTCGCGGCTCTTATTGGTCTTGTCATAACTTCTATTAAAATTTCACATAAGGATTGGGTTGGGTCGGCTATTCATCAATGCAGTGGTAAGTTGGTGGGGAAAGTCCTTCCTAAGCTCTCAGTAACTACTAGCTAGTTTCAAACTAGTGATTTACTAAATGTAAAAATTAAAAATGTCTTAGCTAGTAAATACTATATTCCTTTATAAATCCGTTGCTAGAACATGTCTGTAGTGCTGTCCAATAAAAAGTAGGAAATCCCTGTAACACAACTAAATGTATGAGTTTTAGACAAACAACATATATTGTTAGATCAGACTAATAATGTACCTGATCAGACATACACAGAGACAGGTTCCACAGACAGTAGTTGTTTGTGCACATTATAATAACTGGGAAGTATCTAATTAAGCTACCTTAACCAACCTTAGCCATTTAGTTCAATCTTGTCAAACATTATGGCCTGGCCTAGTGGTTTGTGAAGCGAACTTGTAACTGGTGGGTCGCCGGTTTGAGCCCCCCGATTGGCAAGAGGTTGAGGTGGGAAATTGAGAGCGACCGCTTGTCCCAGTCACCACCACTGTGGGCCCTTGAGCAAGGCCCTTAACCCCTGACTGCTCCCCGGGTGCTGCACCGCGGCAGCCCACTGCTCCTAGTATGTATAGCTAAGGTTAACGTTGAATAGGATGGGTCAAATGCAGAGAAGGAAGGAACCAATAAAGGTTACATTATTATTATTATAAAGTTCTGGAAAATGAAGGACATTGGGTTATTTTTGTGAAATGTAAAAGTAGAATATTCCTAGTTTACATATTTATTAAACAGAATTTAAATTCCGTTTCTTTTTTACTTTTAAGTCTAACCACTTAATCAAACAAACGTTAGATTTATCAGTAGATTCCATCGACAGTTACATCTGAATGTTACTGGGTTTTTGTAAGGACAAGCTGAATCTCTATGGAAAAGCTATGTTTTGTGATTCATATCTGAAAGACTGTGTTAGAACACAGGAGCAGCTGGTGCAGCTGGCTCCAGGACACTTACCGTTACACCATTGGATAGGATGCATCAATTGTGCAGATGATGGCAGTGCCAGGAAATCTTTGGGGTCGTGACCTCTCCGATAACGCAAAATGTGATTTCCTTCTGAGACTCAAATGGAGGAATTGTGGCCTCTGTGTCCGCTACCTTTTAGATTCAGGTTGACTGATAGCTGACAGTGCAGATGTGCAGCGAGGTAAATCCTTGTGGTCTGGAGTCAGGACATCCGTTCCTCAAGAAGATTTTACCCAAATAACCAGCTGCTGGATATGTCACTCTGCAGTGGTGATTGACTCCCACAGATGCAGTAGAATCATCCACCTTAACTAAGATGTTGACTTCCAAACAACTGCAAATGTATCAGAGGTGGAGATCTAAGTTTTCCTTTGTGTCCTCCCAGTGCATGACAAAGAAAGCAGCGTGGAGTCGTGTGGGAAAGAAGACACCAATGTCACTGACAAGATGAGGAAATACACTCCAAATCGTATCCAGCTCTCTGGTTATGAACCTCTGGCCGAGTGCAGTCACTGCCTTTTTGCTTTGTCTCCCCTTCAAAACATTGTCACAAGGCTCTCCCTCCCTTCCTCCTCTTCTTCTTTTCTCTTCTCCCTTCCTTTCTTCTCTTCTCCTCTGTCCTGTCCTTTTAGATCTCCACGTCGCTTTCCTCCTCTCTGGCTGTGAAAACCTGCCGTGGCCAATTATGGAGAGACAAAGGGAAGGACATGGATGGGTTCCCCAGCAGCACGGCCAGCCAGCCAGCCAGCCAGCCAGGCAGGCAGCGAGAGGCAGGCAGGCAGCCTTTCAGTGCTCCTGTGGAAAGCAGCTCCTCATCTCTTCCCCTGGCTTCCTGCTCTGAACACAGGGAGCTATGTAACACAGGAACACAAAGCAGCTAATGTTAATTCAGATCCAGCCTCTGCTCCCTTCTCCTGTATTTTCTTCTCACATTCACTCTCCTTCCTCGTCTCTCTTCTCCACTTCTCGTCTACAGCTCTCAGTTTGTAAACAGATCCCTGCTCATGTGATTCGCTGTCTGCATCACAGCTCTGCTTTCACCGCCCCCTCCTTCCTTCTTCCTCCCTCCCTCCACCCTC
>OMNN01031283.1:16604-30964 GCA_900302755.1 Chromis chromis | reverse complement strand
TTCAGCTGTAACTAACAGTCACAAGAAAAAAACTGCAGGCTGTAATTACACAGAGCAGAAATGAGACAAGTACGGAAACAAATTAAAAATCTAACAAGTAAAATATCAATAGCATGCAGCCAATATTTGCTTCCCAGTATTGTTGTACACCATTAAAATATTGTACATGTTATTTCCAGGGTTTTTCAATTGTTGTAAATCAAAGAAATTATATTTTCATTTTTTGTAATTTATGGTCTTATAAATTACTACTACTACTACTTATTACCAGACATTTTTGAGTTCTCTCTACTTCTAGCCATGGTTGTTCTGTTTCCATTGAGGTGCAGGACTTTATAATGCAGTTTTTTTTTTAAAAAGATCCCATAGTGAGTAAAAATATGACAGGAGCAAAAATCACCCAGAAATTTCGTAAGTTTCAGAGGTTAATTATTTCTGACTAAAGGCAGCACTTTGAACCGTCGCTGGCTAAAACTGTACAAACACGTGTTTTACAGCTACACTACCTGCTTCAGAGTCCGTTTTTAAACACATTTGTTTCAGGACAGAAAATTTCAGACCTGTGTGTACGAGGAGCTATCAGACAGTCGGTGTAAAGCCTCTCATAATTAGGCTAATTACACACAGGGATAATATGAAGGTTAATCAAATGATAAACATGGCAAATACCGATTTGTTTTCCCCATTAGCTATTGTGAGGAGCCCAACCAGTTGATAACCATTACAAATGAGATTTGGAGCTGTGACTACTACAAAGACGAACAACCCCACCCCCCACCAAACACCCCGCACCACCACCCTGAGCTAAGAACAAGGCGAGGGGGAAAAAAAAAAAACGGGTGAGAAATGAAAAGGTAGCTTCACAGCTTTCAGTTAAATGTTTTGACATCATGTGAAATGTATTCTCAAGTGGAAAGAAGGTGTGTAATAACTGATACTGTACATCTGAGCCCACTTAGACTCTTACAGCAGCCCCATTACACTGCTGTTGAACCTGAAGAGGGTTTCCAGTATTGTTTTTTCAGGGTTTTCACTTAGCTTAAGAGTAGATATCAAATTATCATAGACCTCTCAGATTCTAATTTGATTGAGAGTGTATCTCTTTTTTTTTTTTTTAAGATTTATTTTTGGCCTTTTATGCCTTTATTGGATAGGACAGTGGATAGAGTCAGAAACAGGAGAGAGTGGGAAAGGAGATGCGGTAAGCGAGGTCGGAATCGAACCCGGGACAGCCGCTACGCCTCTGCACTTGGGTCACGCGACATAACCATTAGGCTATCGGGGCGCCCGTATCTCTTTTTTTTAATGCAATGGTTTATGGGTAAACGTGTGTATTTATGCAGAATGACTGAATAGACCAACAGGGCACAGACCCTGAGGCCAAAGAAGTCAGGGAGCCACAATAGGTGGACGACAGACAGAAAATGTCCAAAAAAAGACCATATAAGACCAACAAATTATATAAAATCACTGCCGAGGTGCAAGTACCCAAAAAGACAGACAAAAAATTAGATGCAAAACAACTGCAAATACACAACAGAATGAATAGAATGACAACAAAACAACAACAAAATTAAAACAGATATACACAAAACAACCACTAAGAAACACAAAAGAACTGCAAAGGGAAGCAAAATTACACAAAAATGACAACAGAAAGACAGAAAATCAGATACGTAAAATAACCACCGAGATGCAAAATGAACAAAGAGGTGCAAAACAAACTGCATTTTGTTGACAATTGTTGCTAATGACAACAGGTAGACACCAAAATGACCACAAAGAGATACATAATGGGAGCAGTGGTGGCCTAGTGGTTTGTGAAGTGAACTTGTAACCGGTGGGTCGCCGGTTCGAGCCCCTGGACTGGCAAGAGGTTGAGGTGGGAAAGTGAGAGTGACCGCTTGTCCCAGTCACCATCACTGTGGGCCCTTGAGCAAGGCCCTTAACCCCTGACTGCTCCCCGGGTGCTGCACCGCGGCAGCCCACTGCTCCTAGTATGTATACTTGAATAGGATGGGTCAAAATACAGAGAAGAATTTCCCCAAGGGGATCAATAACGGTTAGCTTATTTATTTATTTATTATTTATTAATGACTAGAGAGACATTAAACGCCTTAAAAACATGTCTAATGACAACAAAACAACAACAGACGACCACAAAAAGGTGCATCATGACTCTCCGTGGCCTCCGTCTCTCATGTTTTACCCAACATCCTGCGCACGGCTTCAGATCACAGAGCTGACGACTTTTATCTTCTCAGTGTAACGGCTTTTCTCGTTTTCTTAAATAAGTGTACTTCAATTGCTGTCGTAATATCCGATTGAGTTTCTCTCTATGAGGAGTGTACTCCACTTCTCCTGCTCCTTTTTTTTTTTTGGTGTCAATACATCTTTGAAGTTTTTATGTGTGCTAATTTACACTTTGTAAGATCCACACACAAAAAGAAGCACGAGGAACATCTGAAGGGTCAAAGCACTTGCCGAGAGAGCTCCCTTTTTGAGGAGGCTCTCTACACTTCTTTTGTTGTCATTCATGTGCAGACTTTCAGAATTACAGTAAAAACAAAAATCATACTCCTGCACCACTTGGCCATAAAACTACCTACTTATTCCACCAGATAACAGCTCTGTTGGTTAAAGTAACACCTTAAAAACTTCCCTAACAAGATTTGCATGACTTTTTTTTGAACAGCTGTTGAGTAGTTTACTTGAGTTGTTGGCCTTTGCTCCCTAATGACAGCAGCACAACTTTTCTGTAAATATGTGAATCTGACTTTAATGCTGACTGACAGCTTGTATTGGCTTGGGATGTATCAAATAGAATTGGATGGCTTGCATGACTGGAGTATGTGCTCCTTGATACTGCAAGTGGTAAGATGCGACGTCTCAGGAGTTTATCTTATCTGAGTCTCAGGAGGTTACTGACTGACAGCTGTAAATATATCACACAACACAACCTTAACCATCTCTCGCATACCTCTGCGGTAGAGAGCAGACTAAAAAAAATAAAAAATATTTGCATCAACAATAAACAAAGAAAGCATCTGCATATTTCACATTTTCAGCAAATCAATAGCAAATGACTGAAGATGATCTACCATCGGTTGATTGTAATGTTCAGCTATAAAATAGAACCATACAGATGGATGCTACACCTTCAACAGCATTAATACATCTGGACAAATTCACACTTTCACTGACATTATTCAAGAAATCCATTAACCATCAATTAGGAAAGACAAAGGTAAGACATTTAACTTCATACCAATAAAAAAGGCAGCAACATTTCATCGTTCAGGCACTCAATCCTCTATATAATCGAGAAGACAAAAGGGAGGTCCTTTTGTTTGAACTACAGCTTTTACATCTTTGTCAGAATTCCTCTGGTAAATCATCACATATATTTCTTTAAAAATACTGCCCCACTCTCTACCTAACTCCTAAGATGCAAGCAATGGGACTTGCAGTAGCTTGTAGAAAGTAAACACACACTGCAGACTTATTTATAAACCAGTTTTTAGAAATGGGCAAAAGAAAGTTACTTGTCAAAACAGGAAGTCACAATAAAACAACACTTTCACTGGAGAAACAGTCACAAATCAGTACACAGGTTGGAGTGTGTTACTATGCAAACATTCGCTTATTGGACAAAGTGAAATTTTGACCTTATGATGGTGCTTCATGAAAATGGACACCAAAGTTATTGCATGTCATCCTCTGGGGACTGTGAATATCTGAAGCCTACTTCATAGAAATTCCTCCAATATTTGTCAAGATAATTCAACAAAGAACTAAAGTCAACCTCATAGCTGCCCTAGATGAAATATCTCTAAGGATGAAATCCTCTGGGGAGCATGAATGTCTATCTGTACACAATCTCATAGCAATTTCTGCTATCCTCTCCCCCCTCATCCCCACTCCCAACCCAACCGGTTGAGGCAGATGGCCGCTTTCCCCGAGCCTGGTTCTGTCAGAGGTTTTTTTCTCCCTCCCTATCCTAGGGGTTTTTTTTGGTTCCTTCCCACCAACGCTGAATGCTTGCTCATAGGGAATCCAAAAGCAACTTTGGATTGTTGAGTTTTTCTATTTTCTGTTCTCCTTACTATGTTAAGCGCTATGTGATGACATATGTTGTAAATATGCACTATATAAATAAAATTGAATTGAATCCATCAAATCATTGTCAAGATATGGCAATGAAGAATTAGAAATCACTCGTTAAATACCATCATCGTGGGACCCTGAATGTCTAAGCCTCATTGTGCCAAATATTTGAACCTGAATTCATATCAACTCATACGATATTTGCTAAAATCTTTAAATAAAGAACCAAAACCTCAACCTCATAGTTGAGCTAAATGAAAAATCATCCTCTGAGGAGCATGAATTTCTTTCTATACGAAATTCCAAAGCGACCCATCTCGTTGTTGTCAAGATATGTCAATGAAGAAAGTAAATATCACTATATAAAATATCATCCTCTGGGGGGCCGTGGATGTATGAACCTAAATCCATAGAAATTCACCCAATATTTAGGGAAAGCATTTCAAGAAAGAGCTAAAAACCAGATATAACACTGTTCTCTTACAGCTCTTCATGTGTAATAACATCATGTTAACCACCGGTCTTTTTCCGCCAATAACGTTTTTTGACTGCAATAACAGAATTGTGCGTACATTATCCTCCATGCCATACCTGTATATATGTGAATTCATCATGTCAAATACGTAAACTCACCATATCATAACTGTACTTATCCATATGTAGGTTCATCATGCCTGGTGTATTGTCTCTGTGAAACCTTTTTGTATGATTATATCTTTATTCTTTAGCCCTTTTGTACTTGTGTAACTCTTGTGCTTCTTTCTGCCTTATCTGTATCCAGTAATATGTGAATTTCCCCAGCGAGGGATTAATAAAGTTTATCTTATCTCATCTTATCTTAAAAGTCAACCTAATACATACATGCAAACAACATATATTTATCAAAATGTATGTTTATGTTATGTTTTAAGGGCTTTGATAACCTATTTTCCCAATCAGTTTCTGACTATGAGTGACAAAGTCCTGAATGAAAACAGCTTTCTACAAGTTTTGTAGAAAACTTCTTCTTCTTCTTCTGATTCTTTTCTTTTGAATGATTGTTACACTCATGATGGTTTCCCGAAACCTGAACTTCTATAATTCTTATTTAGTCATGAATACAGAGAAGGCTGACCAGTCTCCAAAATGTACAATAGTCCAAAAAAGTTTAATATATTCACAAAAAAGGCTTAAAATTTGTCACAATTTCACAGCTTTAATAGTGAAACTAAAATATTTTTGTGCTGTGAACCAATGTAGCTATTAAACATTTTGGTGTGGGACTGCATTGGAAGATTTTAAACAAAGTTCTCAGGGGTCTTAAGGGAACAGAATTTACTGTATCCAACATTTCATTCTTTAACTGTTTTATGTGCCAAAAAAAATCCAGTGCCATAAGGAATGTGTTTCTGCAGCAAACACTGAAAATCTCCCAAACCTTGACAACTAATGTAGTAGACTGTCTAAATCTTAAATGGTCCTTATTTGATAATTATCCTGTAGAGAAACCTACAATACAATTCAAAGTCTTGCTCCTTCTTGTGATATCTTCTGAGTAAGTTCTACATTCTGTTCCGTTTCTGGTCAACCCTTTAATTAGCACTTCATATGATGCAAAATAAATATCGCGTGTGATCTACAAAGCCTTTCTGAGCAGCTATGGGGAGAACACTGGTCCTTGCCTCCAAAAATGCCAGACAGCTCTGCAGTGCAAATGATGGCCCGACATTAAATCAAACTATTAATCCAGAAACTACAGAGGTGACGATGAAGGGCCATTATCCAACAGTGGCCCGTAGCTACAAATGTCACTCTCGGATAGGTAGCTAATAAGTGCCTTTGGTTTTGGAGCGGACTGGGGCAAAGTCAACAAAGTAAAGCTTATCTGGGAGGGAACAACAGTGAGTGAGAGTAGCGGCGGACTTGCCTTGAAAAGATAAAACATCACATCAAGCCATCATTAATTGGCCTCATTTGACAGGCACTATCCCAAGGCTTCTTATCACAGCGGAGGAAATGCTTATCATACAACAGGAGGATTTTTTTTTTTTTTGCTCTAACTACCTGCAAAGGCTGGAAGAGGCGAAAAATGGTACCATCTTCAACCTTGATGTGTTAATTGCTGCCTTTCATTTAGCAAATGAGCACTTGATGTTAAGAAGTGACTCTGAGCAGGGTCTGCTGGTTGGCTGATACAAGAGGAGTACAATAGCTGACTTCTCTGTTTTAAATATATTTGTTCACAGTGGTGGAAGCAGCCGTTCTAAAGATATATAATGAAGTTAAACGGTCAAAAGCAACAGGACTTGGACGGCGGTGCACATGCATCTGGGCGTTTCAAGGACAGTCCGCAACGTGAGGCTAGGTGATAATTAAGTTGACTGGGGTTTCTCTGAAAAAAACACACACAAAGACTCTCTAAAAACTTTCTGAGATGTAATTTATGAAGACAGACTGGAATCTTCAGCTCATGAGAAAAGCACGAAATGGAAGAGGACACATTTTAAGGTTGGACAGAGTTAATTATGATCCTGAGCTCACAAACAAGTCAATTGTCTGCCTGTACGGCTGTAAAGTGCTCGGTTGGTGAAGACTCGAGCAATGAAATATGATAAAAATGAAGGCAAGCTTGCAATTTGGGGGATCAAACTGTCAGCAGTGTGTGTCTTTATAATTGCATGTGTGTGGCGTAGGAGCTGTAAATCAGTTTTGAATACATGTTTATTTAAAACTTATGGAGATTGGGATGGATCTGGTCAGGGTGGGGAGGGATACTTTAAAAATGTATTCCGATACAATTACTAAATATCTGTTAAAAATGTAGTCAGTATCAGGCCCAAGTATTCAAGTACTGGTACAATCAACTCAAAATATGCTGACTGTGTAGCTGACATCTTTTTATTAGTATATTATTCCTAAATGTTAAAAATTCACTTATGATCAAGTCAAATCAAGTTTATTTATATAGCACATTTAAAAACAACTGCAGCTGACCAAAGTGCTGTACAGAATAAAAGAATGGCACACAAATATATAGCAACACAAATATTAAACAGAATAAAAACCTGTGAAAACAATTACAAACATAAAAGATTATAAAATACTAAAATATTAAAACCACTACAAACTACCAAAGGAGATTGAAAACAAGTACGTTTTAAGAACTGTCTTGAAAGTGTCAATGGAGGGGGAGGATTTGACTGCGAGTGGAAGGCTATTCCAAAGCTTTGGAGCAGCAACTGCAAAGAAACGGTCTCCTTTACCCACCAGCCTCTAACGTGGAACGGTTAAAAGACATTGTTCTGAGGATCTGAGAGGTCGGGAGGTAGAGCAGGGGCAGAGGAGTTCCGCAATATACAGGGGTGCCAGCCCATGTATTGCTTTAAAAACAAATAAAAGAACCTTAAAATCAATCCTGTATTTGATGGGTAGCCAGTGCAGAGACGCTAGCACTGGTGTAATATTGTCTCTTTTTCTGGCACCAGTTAGGAGTCTCGCTGCAGCGTTCTGCACCAGCTGCAAACGAGACAAAGATGACTGGTCAGCACCCAGGTACAAAGAGTTACAGTAGTCCAGCCTTGAGGAGATTAATGCAGTGATTACAGTCTAAGGTCATTGTGTGAGATGATGGACTTGAGTTTTGCAATATTTTGTAACTGAAAATAACAGCCCTTCACTACAGTGTTGATTTGTTTGTCACATTTGAGTGCAGAGTCAAAAATGACACCAAGATTTCTGGCATGACTATGAACATATGGTGTGAGTGGTCCTAAGTGGTTGACGATGCTGCTTGTGATGTTGGGGGGACCAAAAACAATAACCTCTGTTTTGTTACTGAAGATAGTTTGTTGCCATCCAGGATTTCACATCCTGGAGGCAGTTCAGGAGGGATGTGATGGAGCTGGAATCCCCTGGGTTTAATGGAAGATAAATTTGTGTGTCATCAGCATAGCAGTGGAAAGAGACTTTGTGCCGGTGGAAAATGGAGCCTAATGGAAGCATGTACAGTGAAAATAAAATGGGCCCTAGGATGGAACCTTGGGGTACACCACAAGTGATATGGGCGGATAAGGAGGAGAGGCCACCAATCTGAACAGAAAAAGACCTGTCCGATAAATAGGAGGCAAACCACTTGGGAGCAGTTCCCTGGATGCCAACCAGTTCTTGAAGACTGTTTAATAGTATGCAATGATCGACAGTGTCAAATGCAGCACTGAGGTCTAACAGTATTAGAATGGCACATTCACCTTTATCTAAAGACAGCAGTAGGTCATTTGACACTTTGAGTAGGGCAGACTCTGTGCTATGTCGAGCCCTAAAACCTGAGTGAAATGTTTCCAAGATGTTGTTTTTAGCTAGATGAGACACAAGCTGTGTGTACACAGTTTTCTCCAGTACTTTGGACAGGAATGGGAGCTTGGAGATGGGGAGAAAATTGTTAAGTATAGATCTGTCAATTTTCGGTTCTTTAATAAGAGGCTGGACAATGGCATGTTTAAAACAGGATGGTACAGTTCCATTTGTAAGACTGCTATTTATAATAAGAGATATATTTGCTGTGTATGCAGTATAAATAGATTGCCATAAGCTTAGTTTGATTATTCCTTGTGTCTTTTTTTCTTTAATGGTCAGATATTTTGTTTTTTAAATTCTGAAATACCTCCTATACTCAAATACACCGATCAGGCTTAACATTATGACCACTTGCCTAATATTGTGTTGGTCCCCCTTATGTGGTCAAAAATGCCCTCTTGTCCATGCCCAATGGACCCTCTCAGGGTGTCCTATAGGGTCTGGCACCAGGACATTAGCAGTGGTTCATTTGGGTACTCTGGGCTGTGCAGTGGGGCCTCTGTCAATCAAACTTGTTCCACTGCATCCTGTTGATGCTTGATCAGAATGGGGTCTAGGAAGTTTGGAGGTCAAATCAACATCTCGGGCAATTGTCATGTTCCTCAAGATGTTTGTTGTTGTTGCCATGTGGTGGGGTGCATTTTCCTGTGGGGGCAGGCCAGTGACATTTGGGATTGCCATTTGCATGAAGGAGTGTGCTTGTTCTGGGACAATGTTTATTTGGGTGTCTAAGTCTCAACAAAATCCAAGGTTTTCCAGCAGAACACCACATAGTACCAATATGATCAATGTTATTCACTTAACCTGTCAGGGGTTTTAATGTTGTGGCTGATCGGTGTATATTGTGTATGTGCTGTAGATGTTTGAGTATCGACTTGCTGATACTGAAGAAGTCACTTTAATATGAGGACACTCGTTTGATAATACAAGTGAAGGAGCTTTCCTATGTTTACATTTGATGAATTTGTCCCTGCGTTGCCTTATCCAACACATTTTTCCCATATATTAGTCCTGATGTAGATAAACATATCAAAGCATCAAAGGAAAAGAGCACAGAGATCTGCTTTGTGATGCCAAGATTACTGCAGCATTTTCCAGTTTCATCGACACCAAAGATGATGACTGCATAGTGAGTGTACTGGTTCTCTGTCTGTACGTGGGAACCTGTTACATTTTTAGAATGACAAGTGTTAATTTGTAGAAGCGGGCTTACAACACAGACAAATGGACTGTCATTTAGTTAAAAGGAATGAGATGAAATATGATTTGGCAGTAAATGTATAACTTACTTGAATTTTAAAGCACCTATAAATAATGCATCCACTTAAATAAATAAATGAACTGAATGTAAGATTATTAGAGACAATATAATCATTGTTTTATTGCATTTTTACTTTGTTGGAGATTGCATCATTATTGTAATTTGAACAAAACTGATTGTTTTTAAAGCATATGTATTAATTTATCAATTATATCTACCCACGGACTCACTGATCATAAAACTTAACTTGCAGAAACTTGTGATCATTACAATTTTCCATCACAGTCTATTTTCCCATTATCCAGGTTAAACTGGTGACATGTTAATGCCCGTGTGAGCAGGAACTGTTCTGATGCCTCTTTCTAGACGATACATTAAAGTACTCACTGAAAACTCAATCATCCAAGACTTGAATTGGCTGCCAGAGAACCAGCCTTTGAATCGATTTAAGTAATTTCCCAGTAACACTGTTTAGGAAATCAAAGCTTTAAAGCAGTAAATCTGTACCTAAATGGCTGAAAGATAAAGTAAAATAAAATACTAAAAAGCAACTTGATTGTGGTTCATTTATTAGATGAACAGCAGTAACACTGACAGTGTTAGTTGTTGTAGTGGTTTAATGCTCTAAACCCCAAACCCTTAGCTGTGGGTTTGAAAGGCATGTTATCTCTAAAAACATGCCAAAATTACTATTTATCAGAGCGAGAAACCGCAAAAATAGGAAGAATCATCCAATTTTCAATTTTTTTTTAGTGGTCTGTGAACTAATCAGGTGTCAAGTACAGTTTTGTCAGGAAAAACATCTAAGTTTCAAATTGTGATATTTAATCAAACTCAACTTTAGTCTACACATCATATTTAAAAGATGTGTTAAAAAGAAACTGTTTGCATGAGGTTCTGTATAAAATAAAATAAAATAAAAATCTGTGCTCCTTAGTGCAACTGAGAAGTCATGACAAAAAAATATATCTGAAATGTGTTTCCACAGAGCAGAGAGGAGGTGACAAGGAAGACTGAAAGGAAAATAAAACATACTTGATCAATCAAATAAATGCAGCATGGTTCAGAAACAGTATACAGAGAAGCTAGTTGTTGGAAGATACAATCAATATGGTGAAACATCTTTCCACAGGTGATATACAGAGTAGTTTGGAAAAACACCTAGTTTTTTGTAAAATAGGCATTCACTCATTTAAAAATAGTTTTGTTGGCAAAACTATGCACAACCTGCACAAAACATGTTTTTGAATTCTCTCTACTTCTAGCCATGGTTGTGTTGTTTCAGTAGAGGCGCATTAGGGTTTGTGAAGTGAACTTGTAACCGGTGGGTCGCCGGTTCAAATCTCCGGGCTGGCAAGAAGTTGAGGTGGGAAAATGAGAGTGACCGCTTATCCCAGTCACCACCACTGTGGGCCCCTGAGCAAGGCCCTTAACCCCTGACTGCTCCCCGGGCGCTGCACTGTGGCAGCCCATTGCTCCTAGTATGTATAGTTAAGGTTAACTTTGAATAGGATGGGTCAAATGCAGAGAAGGAATTTCCCCAAGGGGATCAATAAAGGTTAGATTATTAAAAATACGTCAACAGAAACAAAAAATGTAACAGGAACAAAAAAGTGCCCAGAAACTGCTTGGGGTTCAGAGGGTTAAGCAGTTATCAGTGGCTAACCTGTGTGTCACAAAAGTTCTTAACAGAGAGGTTTCTAGGACACCATGGCAATGAGCAATATAGGTTAGAGAGCGGTTCAAACTCTAGTATCAGGGGCTTTTGGGACTGTACTGAGAGTAGTGACCATTGTCACTGCACAGCTCTGATGCTTAGGTTGATTGAATATGAGTACCTCTAATCAGTTTAAAGAGAGTGTACATTCTTTAAACCAGCTTTGTATTTAATACAGTTATCACAAATGTTGAAATTTCAAACTTTGATACATTACTTTGAAGAATACTGGAATTCAATACCATTTTCATCACAGGGAGAAAAAAAAGTCCACAACACAGAGCGCATAGCATTTTAGATTTTTATTAAAAGATAAATATAAAAAGACCAAAGGACAAAGTTTCATGTCAGTGAAAACCTTTTGAAACGGTGCACTTGTACAAAAGCTTCTGAGATTGTCACATAAAAGAGTGGAAGTAAGAAACAAAGCAAAACAGATCAATAATGTGTATTTTCATGTACAAATAAATATCTTTCCCAGAGTATTTTTATGCTCCGTCTCTCCATGTCAACAAAAAAGTACCATCTTATGACTGTTTAAGTTACAAATTATTAAAAATTCTAATGGAGGTTATTACTATTGTTATGGGCTATATGCAGACATGTGCTACAAAATCCCATTATTTTAAGTTTCAAGCGCAGCTGGTATTGTTTTATCAATACTGCAGAATCACTCAGAATCAATGTGTATTGAAATGTAGCTATTTCTGACAACATTAATGTTTAATCAAACACTCAAATGACAGTGACTAAGATGTGCATGTGTAGAATGAGGTGTGCAGAGAGCTGTGATAAACTAAAACAGAGATTTCTTTGTTTATGAAAACCATTTGCTATTCCAGCAGAGGGCAGCAGCTACCAGTGTAGGACCTCGTTTGACACAAGTCAAGTCCATGGCTTTTTACAGTATGTTGCATCAATGAGCAACTAAACTAACATTTTCACCTTTAACCTGTAAATTTCTCCATATTGGACACAGCATGCATCCAACAAGGAAGCATTCAAACTATGGACTTCATGCACAACCAACCAAGACAGTGTGGTATTGTTAGTTTAATAGCAACATTCACTGTTCGCTTTGATGACAATTACTACATGTCAGAGCTTGCATGATGAAATGCAAACTGGTTTGTCAAAATATAATTGAACGCCTCTATAGAGGAAACTGAATTGACAGGGTTGAGTACAGTGGTTTCTATTTTTACCGCTGATATCAATTTTAATTGAAGGTAGATTTATGAAGTCAGTGATACACATGAAGGATTTGTGTGACCTCGTGACTCTTCCTTTGGAGTTGCAACTTTATGTTCTCGGAAAAGGATTTTGAGTAAAGTGCAGCTAACAAACTTTCTCTCCAGACTTTCTGCTCACTTTCGGGTTTGCAGCTCCGTCACTCAGCACGGAGGCTGATGAATAACCCTCCACCCTCCTTACACCTTCACCCCACTCAACCTTTTAACAATTAGGTCCTAACCCCTACGCTCCCCCGGTCGCCATATATCATCATGTCCTCTACAAACCACAGGACAACACTCTACCTTAAAAATTAATAAGGCTGACAACATACTTGTCGCTATTTCAATGCCCAGCATGTCCTCTGTGACTCATCAGTTCAGCTGTAAATCAGGCCAGGAGTAGCCTCGAGGGATTGTGTTCCTCTAAAGCTCCTTCAAAACGCTTTATATGGAGCATCAATAACCAAACACTTTGCAATAACGCTTATTGGCATGGCAGCATGAAAAACTATTGATTGTTCAAATGAAAATCAGCGGGAGCTCTATAGCGGCTACTGCGATTGTTTGTCTGCCTTTGCCAGATTTTTGTCTATATTCTCTCTCCGGTATCGGCGAGGATGAAGGCAGAGCAGCGTGAGGCATCATGGGTTATATTTAATCCAGCCTTGCTGTTCTTTGGGATAATAACTTTTTTGCTCCATTCCAGGACTTGTCTGTCATCTTGACATGGCAATATCTCCCAACTCCACTGTTTCATAGTCAGTTTCATTTATTTCCAAATACCATTTCACACCCTGCTGGCTTTAACTAGGTATTATACAGCGTGTGGGGAGTGTGCTGCAGATTGAATCGTGACAGAGACAACAACGCTTCTGGTGAAAAATAAGTGAATATTGTAAGTGGCAGACTATATAAAATGATTTTTTTTTGCTCCATTTTCATGGCATTTTTGTCATCTTGGTCTCTCACATTCATATGGGATGTATACAGCTTTATTTCGATTATAATTTGTAAATTATTATTATAGATGACAGACAGACAGACAGTTGCTTTTTAAATTTTAATATAGTTTCTGACTTCATTAAATATATATTCTTCTTAACATGTACATATCTAAACTTACAGCTAGTTCAGGTAAATTTGCAGTCCGTTTAGAAATGTACACTTCACTTGGCTTCCAATTTAATAATTCTGAAATCTTTGTTAGTTGAATTATTTAATTGAAAGAGTTTTATTAATACATTTTTAATGGGCTAGTTAACTGTAGCTACAATTTCTACCTCTGAGAGCTCACATGTTGCAAAGTGTTGGCACTAAAAACCTGTATTTTTTATTAATGTAATAAAATCTAAGTAACAGGACTGCACAGCAATATCTTATCTTATGACACTCTGTTTAAATGTGGTTGGTTATTTATGTTGTTCTTTATTGTAAACCTGTTGTACCTGAAGTTACAGTTACTCACTGAAAATGATTATAAAGCTGCCAACCTGGTTTGAGAAACTATGGAAAATATGGACGCACAAATTTGCCAGTTCAAGAATGCCACACAGTGGGCGGTGGTTAATGTTGTTTTCTAGTTTAGAGATTTGTATTTTATTGTTATTTCAACCGTCATTTGACTGAATTACATTTATATTTACAATTATTTTGCTCTGTCATTTTGATGTAGCTAGTGTGGTAGTTTTAAAGGTAGTGTCAAATAGAT
>OMNN01031283.1:0-16582 GCA_900302755.1 Chromis chromis | reverse complement strand
AAAAAAGCAATTATACACCTCTGTTATAATTTCTTTTTAATAAATTAAATGATGATATTTATTGTGAAGATCACTCCCTTTACAATGGTGAATTTGTCAAACATTATATGATATCAATAGCCTACTCAACTCCGTGGTCAGTGGGACTTTTAGCTTTATTGTAAAAATGTTTATATATTTCAGTTTGATATATATATTTAAAAGACTAGAGCGCCCACATCATCTGTGTTAAATATTTGCGGTTGCCTGAACATCCTTGCAAGGTTGATAACTTACTTTCAAGAGCCTGGTAGCTTAGCTTAGTTTAGCTTAGCATAAAGGCTGGAAAAAAGGGGATACTGCATACCTTGCTCTGGAAGAAAAGGTTTTTTTTTTAAAGTCACTAACATGTAATGTTTCTTTTGTTTAATTTATATGAAAACCAAAGTGTTTGAATAAAAAGTTGTGGATTTTGGTGGATTTAGTCATAGCCAGGCTAGCTGTTTCCCTTGTTTCCAGTCCCAAGCTAAGCTATCTAGCTGCTGACTGTAGTTTCACCTTTAGCCAACACATACAGGAGCGGTACAATATATGCTTATAATATATCTAATTTGTTTACAGAAACTAGAGTTCCATAAAAAGGAGTAATGCTTGGCTCTTTTTTAACCTTACCTTTATTCTTTCTAATCTTTATTCTAAGCTAAGCTAAACGAGATCACTAGAAACAAAGTCAAAAAACATATTTCCCTTAATGCAGAATTATTCCTTAAACCATCTCTGCTTCTTTAGTATGAGTATGAGTTAACATAATATAAATTAAACAGGTGTATTAATTAAATTAAGCTATGATGATTTATGTATAGCCTAGTTGAAATCATTTAATTGTCCACTAAGGCTAACTATTAGCTTGGTAAACTTCTAAAGTTAATTTCAACTAAAAATTTCAAGTTAGCTGCTATGTGAATGTAATTTCAATAAACGAGTAGGGTTTGCTGCACAAGTAGGCTATATGAATGTCAGTTACACAGAAATAGTTGTAATGTGCTGGTTTATGTTCAGTTTATTCTGTCAGGCATGAATCTGATTCAGTCTTACACAGACTCAGGAGCAGCCTCTCAGTGAAAACCTGTTGCCTGCCCATGTCATATAAGGTTTAAATGACAAAACACACAGATTATCTTACCAACCCACCAAAACCAGGATGAATTCTAATATTTTTCACGGATATCATTGCATAATTTACCTGCAGCCTCTCTTTCACAGCAATGAAATCAAGAGACAGGGATGTTTTTGTCATTTATTTATTCTTCTCCAGTAATCACTCCACTAACGCCCACAGGGGCCTCCATCTGGAGAGATCACCCACGGCTGTGTGTGCTGTGATGCCAGTAGGTGGTCCTGCCCATGGCTTGGTGGGTGAGCGTGGTGTAGTCCCTGCTGCCACTGCCACTGACATATCAGAGCTGTTTATTAAGAGGATGACAACTCTATCAAGCCCCATAAGCGGGCCCTCGTGCACAGGAGTTCTTTTGTTACTTTCAGGGAGGGTGTCATCAATCTTGCTGCCATGCTACTCTCTTGAGCTGTTGATGGCAAACACGATTCCTCCCTTTCTGCCTGGCCTCTCCCGCCTCACAGTCTGGAATCAGGCGTGGTGAGGGGGATCGAGGAGATAGGAGGACTTTCCCCGAGAGTGCCTTTTCTTGACAGGCGACAGAGCGGACCGTTTGGACACCAGGGGTGGATATATGGGACCATGTAATGAAAAGACGTTGACAGGACCTGCTTGCTCTGTAATGAAGGTCCTCTGGAGCTGTGAATGGATACACACATCTTTCACGCTTTTGTCTCCCTGCCTTTCCCACAGAATCCATCTCATCCATTTTAACCAAAAAAGAAGGTGTAAGAGAAGCATCCCAGACAACAGCTCACAGTGGTTAACATTTACATGCAACGACGTGGTGTGAATTTTTAATGAAACAGCAACTAAGTTGATTTACACCCACGATTTGTAGCTAAATCCCTTCTGCATTAGCTGAGGAAGGTGCAGTTGAATTTTCACCCTCTTTCCTCTTTCTGTCAGTGCTACTCAAGACACTGTGTAGCTCACAGAGATGGACTATGATGTATGTACTCCACTTTAGCGTTGGCTGAGGTCACAGACTCCATAAATGTCTTAGACAAGTCTGATATTTTAATCTCTTTTTAGTGAGGGGATGTTGGGCCTTTGCCCAATCAATACACAGGGCAATAGCCTTGCCAAGATATCTCATGGTAACTTTTCATTGTTCTGTCTGGAAGCTGAAATGTCAACCAGAATAGCACTGCTCAAACTGAAGCCGAAATACAGCTGTCTGTAGTCAAAAACATCATTTTTTACGACCTAGAAGCTTCTGACAATAATGAACGCAGTCTGAAGATGACTCCAGTCTGAGGAAGAGGGGGCAGACTGACACCTGAAATTTCCTTTTTTTATTCTCAAATCAAGTCCAACCTGTTTAATTCATCAGTCAACAATAGCCCAAAATGGTAGAGTGGGGGGGCCGCGCTGCTGCCTTTGTAAGCATACGCAGCCAAAAATATCAAGACACTCTCTCACATTAACATTGCTAATTTGTTTGCCAATGGTTTCCAAGGCACTGAATAATTGGCTGTGAGATATTGTTTGTTCAGGTGTTCCGCATAATTGAATTCTGTATTGAAAATACTGTGGATGAATGTTGGAAGAATACTGAAAAGAATCATGTTCTTTGTGATACATTTTCTTTGAAATGGAGCGATTGGTGTAGATTAATTCTCATCCCAAAAGCGACTAGTGATGATTGCTGCACATTAATTATCTGGCTAATGTATAAAGCACACACGGTTTGAATTTTAAAACAACTTGTGTTCACCCGTTTTCAATTAATGTCCCGTTGTTGAATCCCTTTTTGTGGACCCTTTTGGAGATGATATGGTTTCCTTTGCACATGATGACCTTTTGAAACTCGCAGATTGATTTCATGCATCCATTATTCTGCGAAAACGCCGCTTTTGTCAGCGTTCTGCTGTGAGCCGTGTGCTGATAAGCCTGTTAATGTGTGTTGCTGCATAGCCGGGCCCATATGCACATGTGGAAGTGATATAGCATCCAGCTGGACACATGTGTTGACAGAGCTGGATGATGTATTTGATCATAGTTAGTTGTGAGGAGGGTCCTGGTTGGGTTTGATTCAGCTGCCCGATGCTGACCTAACGCCTCGACTCAATCAGTCACCTTGTCCTCCCCTTGACTCCTCACCCCGTGATCCTTCTTTCCCACCCCAAAGGACTCAAGAAAAACAACCATGTGCTTAAGACCCTCCCTTTGCTCAAACCCCTGTCTGGACAGAAATAAATTAGATACGAAATCAATGCTGGGTTTTGTTTTCTAACCGATTTCAGCCACTGAATCCTTGTGAAATTAAATATTATTAAAAGCTGTAGTGTGGTACCGGGGGAAATCAAATATGAAAATCCTTCATTAGTGAAAATGAAATACAATTTGAAATCAAATTAAATAATTCTCGACTTTCAAGTTATCAGAATAATTATCATTTTACCAAATTAGTAATGTGAGGTTTGATAAACCAAACATAAGAGGTTGATTAAACAAACAGTATACCTTATCACACTGAGTTAAAGAGAAACTCCACTTCTTTCAAATGTCATAGTTTGTTCACAGGTCTCATGGAGCGAGACTGCTTATGTTAAAAAAAAACAGTTGTTTAAAGCATTTTGTGGCTCTACAGGGAACAAGTGAGGTCTGATAAATGTCCTCAAGTGAAAACAAAATCTGGAGAAGAAGTGAGCTGACTGTACCAGACCTCTGTCTCTCCTTAAGGCTACTAGCAGAACTACAGACTGCATAATGCACACACACGTCTCAGACACAACTGTGGGTGAGTTGCAGTTTGGGTAATATCAGCAGCAGGTTTTGTCAAGGAAAAAGAACATATGGAATAAAAAAAAATATGTATCTGATTCTGATGCATTGTTTTTGGTATTTTCTTTTCAACTCTCTCTCTAAAAGTTGATTAAACCTCCTAAAACTTTATCTCTGTGTATCAGTCACATTTTTAGAAGTTTTTTTTCTGCCTTAATAAATCTTCGATGTAACTGTATACCTTTGCTCAGAATGTGCAGATCTAAGTCCACGCTTCTCTCCACCCACCGCTCCACTACTTGCTGCAGCTTGAGCACACCTGCTCACCTACAATTCTGCTCAAACACTGTAAAACTATTGTGCGCTACACTGTGGCAAGTTGTGGAATTAGAGTAATTCAGCCATACATGTTTGAACCATTTCTGAAGAAGAAGAATTTTACAAAAAGCTCCACCTCGCAAGAAGACAGGCTCTTCTGATGTGTTACGTATAAAAGCCTGGAAGTCTGCATCTTTGTTTTTGAGACTGGCATTGGTACAATCAAGGGCAGAAGTTTGCTCCTGATATTACTTCAAGCAAACACCTCATGGACATGTAGCAAATTGGAAAATGTAATTTTCACTACTTAATCTGTCCATTGTAAGCCAGATAAATCATTCAGTTTTTTAATCTTTCAGTATTAAAATGGAAAACATGGTTAAACTTGACTGGTCTTAATACATATAGATACAGTGTGTAGTGTTTAATAATGCTAATTTTAAGAGGCTCTATTTTTTTTAGATACAAAAAACTGCTAACTTTAAGAGAATAATGAAAATAAAAAGCAGGTAAACACAAACTCTTAATATTAGGATATCTGAGGAACTTATTCATGTTGCTTGTTACTTTCACCATAACAGCCTATGTAATTTCTAAATCTGTGTCGTCTGGTTCCTTCAGTGTTATTAGAGCTCTTCTCCAGCTTCTGTTTATCAAGCCGGCATTGTTTATGTGTGCGAGTGTGTGTTTGAGTCTCCGGTCTGATAATCAGTGACAGAGATGTTATAGGAGTGTGACAGAGTTCTATTTGCCATAACTGACATCTTCATCCCATCACTTTCCTTGTTTTTTTGCAACTTACCAAGCGCTGGCATCTGTGGTGTTTCCAGGCGGATACACTGCAGTGGACTGGGAATTCAGAGGATTCAGACAAGGCCACAGCAGCTCAGGCAGGTGGAGAGAAGGAAGAGCTGTGCGTACAAGCAGTACAGGAACAGAGGAGAGGGAAAGACAGAGGGAGAGGGAGGGAAAAATGAGTTGCTTCTTGGAGTCTTATACTCCGAGTGTTTAGCAGACATGCTGTCAGATTCAGAGGTTAGAGGGGATGATTGTATCGACAGGTTTTATTCGCTGGCCATAAGTGAAAAAGAGTCAGAAAGCAGACTTGAGCAGCAAAAGCTTGTGATGCAGAAATGCACTATAAACCCCCCCACATGCAGTTTATGCTGAATGAAAAGCAAGAAACACTGGATGAATATGTGACCAATGTTCACAATACTCTCTGGAAATTCAAGCACATTTGCCTCGTCAGCTGACATGTCCGATTTAATTTGGCGCCTCAGTTTTGAATTGAATTTGCACTTGGAATTATCATCTAAAGGCAAAACCTCATCTCCATTCATTTATAAATACTTAATGATTATGATTTATGGATATCATGATTGCCATTTTCAGACTTGGACATACATTAGTTGATTGTAGTGGCCCAGCAAAAGCATAATAATTGATTGTACATAAAATCTAATGCAATATCCTCCGATAAGAAAATAAAATACTCAACTGCACAATGGTCTGACAATAAACAGACCATAAACAGGCTTTAATTTAGTTTACGTTTGTTTTTGGAGAATGTCAAGTTTTGTAATAATATTCAAAACAGCAATCAGGAAAAGTAATGACAGAAACACGTAAACTCCTTTTTGTGTATATGAATGTATGCAAACATTTTCTGTCTTCACCACACTCATTTGCACTTTCACGATTTATGCACAAAATTACTGAGACTGAGAGCTGCTTTCAGGGGTGCAACAAAGTCACAGCAACGTGAGACATTAATCAAACAACAGTAAACAAAAACTGCACTGATAGTGATCACACTGCATTGGCTGCTTGACCTTTTGTCAGGCTTTGTGACCAAGCATTTCTGTTGATTAGTCAGATTGAGGAGGGATTAGTGTGAGGAAAAGGATGATTTTTTTCAGTTCACACTGGGAACAAACAAAGCAACTGCACACTTGCCTCCACTTTCACCTCTACTGCACACTTAGTTTAATGCTAGAGCTTTTGCCATCACTTACAGTCCATCATCAGGGAGCACTTACTCTGAAGGTGTATGTGACCAAAAGCATAGACATTAATGCACTATTCATCTATATGATCTTGTGGTTTGCGGTAGTTTTGAAAAGCTCAACCCATAAGAAATTTTAACCCTGCAATTTATCTGAAAAATTAAAAATCATGTAATGTAGATATGAGGATACATGTTTTTTTTTACTGATTAGTGAAGTAAGAAATGAGAAACTGTAAATGTGTGTGGTAAATTTGTGTTGTCAAGGTACTGGATAATGAACTGAGGCTTGTAGCCGGTCTGCTACAAAGAGTGGCATGTTTTAACACACCGATTGTGAAATGAAAAATTATTGGCTAACAGGAGATTTAGTGATACTTGCAAATTCTAGTATAAAATTAGAGTTTCAAGCTTTTAATTTTACTTTATCTGCTTCTGCAAACCAAAAGCTTGAAACCAAATCTGCTCTTACTGGCAAACAGAGTGCATTATTGCAGAGTAAAACCATTACCGAGGTCCTATATGCAGCCGACGTGTGGGTAATGTTATTCCTTACATTGCCAGTGAATGGATGCTTTAACTATACCGTGTTTGTGACACAAAGTAAAGAGGTTGTTGTGTTTCTCAGGGCACTTTGCAGAGGCTTTTCAGTTGGCAGTGGCCCATGATGCCTGACCCCTCCCTTTCTTTGTCACCGCTGGCGCTGTACTCTGTTTTCTCCCATCTCCGTGGCAACCAGCGCTGCATGCTATTGTGTTGATGTTTGTCCACAGCTAAGGTGTCGCCTATGTGTTTAATGGACCTCCCAGTCCGCTTCAGTGTCCGCTTCAGAGTCCCCCAGCAAAGCTGAGCAGGCTGGGCCTGCCACTGTTTGTCCCTGGGTGTCAGTGAGTCGAGGCAGGGTGGGGATGAGATAGAGCTGATAATGGCTGCTTTGTTCTTTTGCTAGATGTGTTGAAGCTGTGCTCCTGTGGACCAGGAGACGCCTGGTCAAACAGAGACACACAAAGGCCCTGAAAACGGCTGGCCGTGGCCCATTCTCCACAGTCTGCCATGCTGCCAACATACACCACCTTCTGCAGCCACACTGAATTACTACCCTCACAACCTTTCACACATATAAAAGCACTCTTTCACCCAGTGGGAACACTGACATTTGCCTTTTGTCGGATACAAAGGATTTTTTAATACTAAGTTTTTTTAGGTGATTACTCAGAGGTCACATACACCATTAGAATCAGTATGGGGGCTCTCTTTTGAGGGACATTCAATTTATTCACTTGTAAAAGCCACACAGACATTTCTCGATTCAGTCGAGCTTAAGTCAAGACGGATGCTTTTCCACCGCTTTTGATCTGCAAGTGGTGCATTTTGCTTTTAGGATATCATTTTCCCTTGATTGATTGATAAAGTAGGCACAAAGCAGCCCTGATATCCTCACTAGTGTTAGGAACCAAGGAGAAATTACTCTCCATTATTGCACTTTTAACATTTACAGAAAGGATACATGGCTGCTCAGAGAATAGTCATGCTTTGTGGTTCGGGGGTGATAATGGTGAATTTAACAATCAATAACACTATAAACCTTTGGAATGCCAAGAAATAATCTCTGGAGCAAATGCGCCACATATTCTCATCCACCGGCTGGTGTTTTAACCTCTTTAGCATAGCCCCTCGAGGAAATGGGGGATATGATTAGGAATTCGTTAGCGGGCTTCTATTTTTATGCTGATGACACACTTTCTTCTCCCGGGCTCTCAATGTTGCTGGCTCTTGACTTTCTCACTGTCTTTTCTAAACTAGATCAGCTGTTTACCAGCATGTAGGAACGTGACATGAAGTTCACTGACTAAAGCAGCTGCAAGCAGAGAGGACTGATATCAGTCGGAGAGAAAACTCCCCTGTCATCTGAAATCCTGTCACATGCCCTGACACCATTCACAAGCCTCTTTACATGCCTTCTTCTTTAGAAAAAAAGTTACTGCAGCTCAAAAGGTGCTTTTTTATAAATAGCTGCTTCGTTTCTGTTTCACCCTTTGGACGCTTAGTTGTGCCAAAAGCCTCAACTATTGACTGTGAGATACAAAAAGGATGCACGAGACTAGTAAATGATGCCATACAGTTTTGTTGAAATCCGGCGTTTTTGTTCATCCCATCATGTTTGGAGCAGATTACAGTGTGTCCACACATCCCTGCTCCCCAGGGTGCCTTCTCTGTGGTTCAGGTATTGTGACCAGGCAGGCGGGCTGGTGGCCCTGGGCCCTGGGCGCTTTGGAGAAGAGAGGACAGTGGCTGCATTTGTTTCCTATTGAAAAGGATTACAGGTCCTGACGGCCATGATTAATCACCCAGAGGCAGACATCTGAATACGGCCAGGGAAAGGTTCAACTTTTTAATTCATCCCACACACAATCTATTCAAACCAGCTGTTGGCGCTCCTTTCCCTCATCTCCCCGCTCTTTCTTCTCAGTGACCATTGCCTTCCACTGTCTTTCTCTCCCCATTTATGGCTCACATAATTATCTGGGGACGCAGTTGTTGTAATTGTGGGGGTGCTTGGACAACGCTCGGCGCTCTATTTTTATTGGAGATGGGTTTCTTTCTTCTTTGTGGGAGAATAGTTAATTGACTTTGTTAATGCATTTGGGGATCAGTGATTTCTCAACAACAAATGACCTTTATGGAGCTCAGCGTCACATATTGTTTATTGTGTGTGTGTGTGTGCCTGAGCAAGTGTGAGCCTGGGTGTACTGCATCAGCGCATGCATGTGTGTATGTGTGTGCGTGTGTGTGTGTGTGTTGATCCATTGTGACCTTTTCTGGTGTCAGGTGTGTTTGTGCAGAGACAGAGAAATATTTCCTTCAAAGCCTCTTTTCCCAAACACTTCAAATTCATAAACATTTCCGTGCCGCTACTATGCTGACAGACAGCTGAAATCCTGTGTTTTGAATAAATTTCACATCTCACCATGTTCATATCCACTCATATGAGCAGGCCTTCTCATTAAGACTCAGCAGGTTATATGATGGTATTGCTGGAATCCCTGGAGCAAAATGAACAGGGACAGCTACACTGCTTAATGCAAGGTAGCCTAGCAACAGATAGTGGGATGGCGGTGGAAACATACCCTCATATTTATGTTTACATGAGAGAATGATTTGTCTGTCAGGCTGATGGATCCTAATGTTCTCCTCTCCCCGGGGCTTTTCTTGTGCCGCACGCAGGCCTGACACTTACCCTGAAGGACAGGCACCACCTTCCCCAACACGCATGAATACTTAATACTGTTAGACTGCATTTATGCAAAGAATGGAAATGGCACCAGAGCAGAGGAGAGGGGGGTTAAAATGCATCAAAACATGACACAGTATGCATCACGAACACGAGTGGGGGGGACGCAGAGAATGACGGCAGACATACGGAAACACACAATGGCACGTTGTTTCTTTCCTTTAGTTTATTCCTTAGAACAGCGTGCAAGTAATGTGATTGTAGTTCAGCGGAAAACAGTCGTTTCGTGTGCACGGTGGCCGTTGACAACTGTGACAGTATAAACGCAAGTCACTTCCAGTAAGTACAGTACACGAGCTATATGACTTGATAGAGTCTGTCTTTACTGTATGTCCAGCTCCTCCAGGGACAGACTACATCAACTCAATTAGCCTGGCACAGCCTGAGTATCAGCACCATAGATTAGATTTCACTCTGCCTTGTTTACCAGCGAGCGGCCCGCAGAATAATATCTATACAATTTGTGCTTTCAGAAAAATGATGATGGTATCATAGTGGGGAGCACCAGATATAAGCTTCTCCTGTGTAGTGGTATGGGGTAACAGGCTGGGAGAGATATATATATAAAAAGCCTTTTGTCAGTAGATAGGCATATCCCTGTTCATCCAGGGAACTCGTTTCCATAGTTACATCAATGTTGTTGAAGTGAGAAGATCAGGTATTCCAGTGAGTGATCTTTTACATGAGCTTTGCTCCTTTCCTATTGATTTTCATCCCACATTGAGAAAACAGCCCGCTGCACACCGTCTCGGAGATATTGTGGAAGTAATGAAAGGGTGAAATGTGTCGGAAATGTACTGGACAAGAAAAGAGAAGAAAATGAAAGCTTCTCGAAAAGCATTTTGAGATTTTGAGATGCTGTGTCCAGCTCCTCTGGGAGGGGTCAGGTAATGCTGTCAGAACCACAAAGCACAGAACATGACAGGGGCTGAGACTGAAAACAAATCGCTGTGTCTAACAGTCGATGATCGCTGTGTTGTTAGCCACATGCCTATGTGATCATGTGAAATCTCCTCAACACTGTGCCTCTTGCTGTAATGCTAATGGCTTTGAAAAGAGAGTTAATCACTGTTGCACAGTTAGCCACATGCTTGCCTCTTGCAGCATGGTCGGTGTGTTCCAGGGGTTAGCAAAACACTGGTGTAACACATGATCGCTCTTTATGAGGCTGGGGCCTGCAAGAGAGAGAGGGGGCCCACAGACGATGCTAAAAAGACGGTAATGACAGCCATTCACCGCAATCCAATTATGCAAAAGGGAGTCTAAACAATTCCATCATCCCCTAAATTAGATTGTCCTAACGAGATAAAGGCACCAATTAATCCTGAATTAATTTCTACAGCTCATTTTCCCCAGAAAACACTCTAATATGCAAATGCCAGTGAGAGGCAGAGAGGCATCTTTCTGCAGGGGTTTACTCCACCTCTGCGTGTTGGCTTCTCTTTCTGAGTGAACTATTGAACCTGGACACATATTACGAAGATAAAATGAGAGAATATAACAATGTCACAGCTCAGGTGTAGCACTGAAGAGAAGCTGTTTAAGAGGAAAGGCAAATGTCTCCCTTATAACTCATTATAGTGCTGCCATTAGTGTAATGGAAAGCATATTGAAGCCAAAGCGAAGTCAATATTGGCAGCTAGGTTTAGTTGATTAAATGTAAGGGGCTCAAAAGATTCAAATGTTTAAGGTGTGACTGTGTGATAGCGGTTTGTTTCTGTGCAGAGGAATACAAGCATGAATATTTTGGTCGTTTCTGATTTTCTTACTGCCCTTTTTCTTTTCTTTTCTTTTTTTTTTTACAGTATGTAATGTTCATGGATGCATTATAAAACAACGAGTCTCGATGGGCACAGATGTATAAAAAAAACCCACAAACTCTCCTACAAAGAGACACAAAACACAGCTGCATCATTTGTAGCTGTATTGTGTATCTTTGTGGTCGTTTTGTCTCTCTGTGTGGTCATTGTGTGTCTCTTGATGCTCATTTTTGCATCTTTTTATGCTTGTTTTGCACCTCTGTGTGGTCTGCGCCCTGTAGGCCTGCTCAGTAATCCATCCATGGTGACAATGCATTCTTTTTTTTAGACAATTCAGTGTTTTGCTTAAGACGTAGAAGCATTTCCTCAGCTTGTACAGGAACATGTGATGTTTTAGTTTCCATAAAAAAACACCAACCTTTGAGATACTCAGTGGACAGCAGTGAAATGATCATTCGTAAAGTTTATCGTAAACAGCCAACACTGAAGCTCACATTAGCGCGATGCAAACAAACTAAGGGTTGCACACTGAAGCCTGTAAATGTCTGCTTGCTTTGAAAACAAAGCAATTAAAAAAATTTCTTCATCATAATCATCATTATCATTTTCACACTCTTAATTGTCTTGCTGCCAGCTGTCTCGAGTTGTTATAATTGAGTGATCTGACACATTTTCTCAGTAGTGCCTGAGATGCAGATATGCATGTTTACGGAAATGGTTGCTCAAAGTTTATTTAAACCTACGGCTTCCATTGTTATTATTTATGATGCGCGATCGAATGACTTTGGTGTTTTGAGCGTAAATCTAAAGCCTCCTTCATATCGAAAATGAAAATTTAGAAATGCCTCTTAACGCCGTATTTTATCACAGTCGATGCCTTTATGAACCTGGTTTGGGCCTTGAAGCGCAGTATTTTATTGATCAGCAGTGAGCTACCACCACCTGTGCACCCCCCAGTGATGACAGAAACAACCAGGCTGTCAGTTGCCAGGCAATATTCACAACCACTGGCCCACATCAGCTAATTACCAGCAGAAATCACGTATTGACAGATGGGCCTATGCATATTGATCGGCCAGCACTGCCACGTTCTAAATCACCAAACGCTAATGAATCATTTCCCGTTTGGGAGAGAGAGAGAGGGAAAAAAGCATTCGTCTTGTGCCTGACATCATACCTGTGCTGCACATAGCACACAGAGTACACACACATCACAGAAAAACTCTCCCAAGTCTTGAGCTGCTCGTATCCACACTCTCTGTCTGCATGCCTCATCCCTCCGTCTGTCTCATCCCACCATCTTTCTCACCCCGGCCATCCCTCTCTGTGCCGCGTGGCAGTTATTTTTCATAGCGGCGAGCTGGCCGAGGCAGTAAATACCCCTCTCCTCAGACTGCGGACCCAGAGTGACCCTGCAACCTGTGTGTCTCTGATGCCTCTCCCAAGGTCTCTCATTCCAAGGTCCCTGTGATGCAGCGCTCTGGTTGCAGCGTAGACCCTGTAATTCACCAGCCTGCTAGATCGCCTGCCAGGAGCTATTGATTTTTGTTTCCCCAATCTCCAGGAGAGAGGGAAAGAAAAGATTAAAAACACTTTGTCAGTTTGGTAGGGAATAAGAATTCTGCGCAGGGGGATACCTAGGAGGGCACGGGGTCAGGGCTGAGGTACTGTACGTCTTTATGGCTTTAACTATTTCCACACCACGGACATCTCTGTCTGTGGCTCTCGCCCTCTCTTTGTCTTTCTTTCTGTGCCAAGAAAACTGAAGGGTGGAAGGGAAGCAGAGATTTTGCAGGTGTTGTTACTCAGGGATGACCTCTCCCGCTCCTCTTGGTATACACTGATACACTGAGTGACTGTGTTTAAATGCACACACACACTAAACTGATTGAAGGCAGGACATTGAATGAAGTGATTACATGTGTTACATGATTCTTATTGCTCAGAAACTCCAGTATACTGGAAGTGGTATTAGATTTGTGCACCTTTCAGCCTTTTCATGTTTACATTTTTGAAAAACTGATGCTGATTCGGACCTTCCCTATGTTTAGGAAAACTGATATATCCCTTCATACATTATGGCTTGTAGTAACAAGCCTGAAACGAAGTTTTGTATTGTTTGATCCCATCTGATGTGTCTTACGCGTTGGACAAACAGAGTTAAGTGTGTGCAGAAAGCGCTTTGTACATGTATAAATTGACGTATATGAAAAACTCATGCAGTCTCACATTGTCACACATTTTGATTGCAACATCAGTTTCGATTTTACTACTACTACACTACTACTACCTAGCTAGCTAATGTAACCATTCATGACTGAGACATAATGATCTATTGAAAACATGCAACTTAATAGTTAATCTTAATAAATAAATTGCAACTATGACATTTTGCGTTTTTGTTTTTTCTCTCCAACATGCTCTCCAACTGGGGATTATTCCTACCACTTAAATAAATGCATGGTTGTGAGAAAAAAACAATATAATTTACTGATTCAGATACAATATTTAAGTTGCAAACTTTATTTTGAAAAGTTGAGTTTACATAATGTTGGCAATTGCGTAAACTTAATATTTTGTGTAATTTAAACTCAAATTTCTGCGTCAGTTGATTTAAAACTAAAGTTAAGTTGACGGAACTTAATGAAATTAACTTGATAACTAGAATACATTTTTTTTCACTTTGTATTCAGGATTTCAAGTCCCCCACCCTATTTTAACATGCCCGGACAGTTTTAGACAATATTCATTTTAAGACCAGTAATTAAATATACCTTTGATTTGAAAGGAAAAGCTAATTCCCCTAACTCATTGTGGTTTGTTGGTTGAATTTAAATTATTTTAGTTGAGCCCAAACCTTATTTTTAGAGTGAAGGTTGGATGGCTTGTTAGCAATGTTAAAATGAACTGTGTTTGTGAAGAGTGTCTGTGTATGTTTACTATCAGTCCTGTCTCCTAAAAACTAGGTTCCTATACAACTAAATTGCATTCTTAGTTATGTTTTGAGGGAAATGGTTTCCTCCTTGATTACATTTCTTTGTGAAATATGACAAACATGTTTCAAATCAACATATCTTTTCCATTTATATTATTGCTTTCCAACTGTTGCATCTTTTCAGCCAACCAATCATACATTAGACGGGTTGTGACTCATCACACTGGAAACCCAGGATAAGGAGAAGCTTCAGTTGAGTTGTGAAAGGGTCATATTTGAACCCAAACCATGATATTTCCTAAACCTAAACCAGTATTTTTGGTGCCCAAACTTACCAAAGAGCAGGTGAAAATGAAATCGAAGAGTAATCGTCCACCAATGGACATGGACCCCAGTCGAGTGAAAGTCCTGTTTTAGACTTTCACCTCTACCTCCTGACATGGACTTCATGTCTCTTTCAACTAGAAGTGTTTCCTAGTATGTCACACTCTTATCTCTTAGGAAGAAAATTCATTTCTTTCAAAAATGTAAATGAGAATGCAGTTTAGTTTTTCGGGAACATAATCTTTAGGAGTTGAAGCATTTCAGTTTGCAATGATTGGTCTTTACCTCAGTCTGTGCTTCTCAGGGCAAAGTAGCATCCACTCATGTCAATCCAGCTACATCACCTCTTAATTTCTTACTCTTCAGTCTGAACAGCCCTTAAAACGGTTCATAATTTTTGCTCTGTGAATTGTCTGCGATAACTTATAACGTTTCAGGTAACATTATGCTATTCATGAGTTAATGTTCTTGTTGGGTGGTTTATTCCATTACAAAATCTTAACAAACCTCAGCCAAGTGAGCGAGTAACCCACAGCTGTTAAATAAATGTGGTGGGAAAAGTATAAAGTAGTATAATTAGCACCAATTGGAAATACTCAAGAGAAGTTCGAGCTTCTCCAGCAGGATTCTAATTGTGTTAACTGGGATAATCTTAGCCTGAAAATTAAATTAGTGCCTAAAAGCATCAGATTACTGCGCTCCATGTAAATGTAGCGATTGTGTGTGAAGTGACTTCATAAACATTTTTGACTTTTGTTCCTCCTCGCCAGATGAACGAGATGATAAATTGAAAACCCGCGTGCTCCGAGTTCTCCAGTTTCTCATTTTAGTAATTTGGGGAAACCTACACACACATACTCACACACACACACACACACACACACACACACACACACACACACTGGGAAGCAGTCAAATACAGTCACACTAATGTGATGCCAATGCATTACCCCATCAGATTGTGTTATGCATGGACGGCTCTTATCATTTCACCCTAACTTTCAGCTAAATGTGGAGAATGTTTTTCCCCTGACATTAGGGTTTGGTAATGGTGCCTTTCAGGGCCACTCTATTTTCTGAAATGAAATATTCATTCATTGGCGAGGACAGTCTTAGAGGAAGTCTGTCTGAAATGTGAATTCATGGTTCCAGCAGACATTTCTTCAATATTTGATGGGTCATCAGAGCTCTGTGTCTAATACTCTGCACTTCTTCCAAATATTCACTTTCTCTCTGTTTTGCTTCTCTGTCTGCAAATGTACCCAAAGTGAACCAAACCAGGCACTAATATATGGGCAGAAACACCTTCTTGGATCGTTTTTTGTACATATTTTGGTGAAATTTTAAGCGTAAATCACCGTTTTCCTCATTTTAGTGACAGTCTGTTTCTTTTTTTCCACCCCTTTTTTTTCACAACAGGTTATCATCTTATAAGTCCAATCTGTTGTGCGAAACCATCAGCAAGTGCACACTAAATCAGCTTGATTGCATGCCAACAAGAAGATAAAAGGCTCGGAGGTGGGTACAGTAATCCAAAGAGAGCGGGTGGTCTGCTTCAAGGCATATCGTTTTATTCTCTCATGCATATTCACTTCTAAGCCTCTGAGTATGCAGATTAGTCTTGTCTGAACAGTGGACTCTCCAATCACATCCTACTTTTGCTCTTTCTTTTTCTTTTGCTCTAACTACACCCTGCTGTGCATGAGTGCTGGCACAATGAATGTAATGTGCACGGGTGTGTGTGTGTGTGTGTGTGTGTGTGTGTGTGTGTAGGGGGGATTTTTTTGTGCTTGTTTTCAAGTTTGGGGGCAGGCAGGTTTGAGTGTGCATGCATGAATGAATGTTCGGGTGTGTGCGCCTGTGTGTTTGTGTTTAGGTATGTGTGTAGGTACGTGTTTGCCAGACACATGGCTTTGTCTTGTCCTGGCACCGCGCTCGGCTCACCAGATGTTCTCCTTTTTTATCATCCTCCACTTGCACCGCGTTCTTTGAGGTTTAAGGAATCTACGTAGCTCATATTCAACTTGCTCTGTTGTTTTGTGGAAAAGCGACAAGCTCTCGA
>OMNN01031281.1:15517-30173 GCA_900302755.1 Chromis chromis | reverse complement strand
TGCAGTATGCTAATAGGGTCATTAAATAAGTTCATTATTGCATTAATTAGGAAATTATTCTATGTCATACATACTTGTCCTCATATAATGAATGTATGGTAATTATTACAAAGTAAGACAGAAATGAAGAAATGATGTCCAGATTAAAATACAAGTAAAGACAAAAAACTGAAAGCCAAATTAGCCTATAAATAAAGCAACATGTACACATTATAAAACTGTATCAATTGAAGAAAAGGCAAAAGCAATTAAAAAATATGTGACCACCTTAAAAGATCTCAGTTATATCAACTGCTACAAAGTCAGGTCACATTATGTTCAATTTCAATTAGCAGCATTTGTTAGCTATAAAATGAAGTCTGGCAATACACACTTTGATATCTGAGTTTTCAAAGCATCCTGAGACAACTCGGAGAGCTTCAAAGAGGCCAAAACATCTGTGTCCAACCTGCAGGTGCTTTGGCCATAAAACTGCATATCTATTCATAGATTTCACACACCTGAAACTAACCAGCCCGGACATGATGGAAATGCTCTGAGCAGGTCCGACAAATTCTAAATGACACACGTGGCACGCAAACTTTATTTGGTCTTCAGTGGAGGTGGAAAGTGTCGAAGTCCATTTATTCACATATTGTATCTGAGCGCAGCTTTTAGGGACAGTACTTTTTATTTCATGCTACTTTATACTTTTACTAATACAGATGTAGTTTTTACTCCACTAGGTCTAACTATAGTTATTGGTTACTTTTCAGATTAAGATTTTTCATTTAAAAATATGCCAAGTGTATAGAATTAAGAGCATTATTACAGTTAATCTTTACCCTTTTAGGGAGTTACAACCTTCAGGGTCAAGTTTCATGTCTATGAATTGTTAGGGTTTTTGTTTTAAACAGCTTGAACCTTTAGTTGAAAACCACTGGACTAAATCTAACTATATTATAAGAAAGATTATTGATATAATAAAATGCTGCTCACACATTGATGCATCCGTATTAACATCTAATAATGTCATACATAATAATCCGTCATTAAAAGGGTTCATGTTAGTGCAGAACAAGTGCTTTTACACTTCATCTTATACCTGATAATACGTCTGTGTTTTTACTTACTTAAGATTTTAAGGATAATGGGGATCAGTGGAATTCACGTGCCCAGAGGAAATCATAATCCAAAATAACCAGAAAAATCCCCGGCCTAATGCAGAGCATCCTGCCTCTTCAGTCTCAGTGATATTGTGTTACCACCTGATCAGGATTCTCATTAGACTAAAGAGGCAGGTGCTCCATCACCGGCTTTTCATTTCCATCAGGCCACCGCCCCGTTCTCCTCAGAGTAATGCACTCCTCGTGCAGCGTAAAGCGTGACTTAATGTTTGCTTTATTTGTCTGGCCTGTGCAGTCAATAGGGCAGGGGTCATTCCTCTTCAATCAGGAAGTAGGGACAAGAAGGGGACAAGAAGGGAAGACAGAGCAGAGGAAGGGAGTAGCTGAGGAGAGAAAACGTCAGATACCGGAGGGAGCCGGGAGTGAAGGCAGGAGCGAGAGCAGACAAATGCTCTGAGTCTTGTTTAAGTTTGCATGACTTTTCTTTCCTCTCGCCACACTTTTTGTTCCTCCAGCTTTGTCGCTTCACATCCATCTCCCTTCCTCCCATCTGCACTTGTCCTGCACATGCGTCACTCCCTCCCCAACCCCTCCGTTTCTATCAGCCTCTATCTTCCTTGCATGTTGTTATCCCCGCCACACACACACACACCAAACACACACAATCTTCCTCGTTTCCCACGCTCAGCCGTCTTTTACTTGTGTGTCCTTAACTGTCCTTTCCCTCCGTCTCTGCTGGCAATACACCCGACACCATTCCCCCTTTTTATCTGAACTTTATCCAAACCCATCTGTCCATTCTCTTTTAAGTTACGCCTCTGTCTCTCACTCTCCTGTTTTATCTTTTCCTCCTGTTTCTGATTGGATTATTATTATTCCCCAAATGGATTTTTATTCTGACGATTCAGCATTTTGAATGAATATTTAAAGTGGAATTTCTAAAGTTATTATCCTCCAAATGGATTATTATGCACAGCACCCAGCTGGAATTTATAAAGTAGAGTTTAGCGTGTTGATTTTTTCAATTTGGCTCGTCTTGCGCGTCTTCTCAACCCCGAACACTCTTTCCCTCTCTCACACTTTTTTCCCTTTGTCCCTTTCCATCTCTCTCTGTGTCCTACTTTTGAACCCAGTTATTCTATCTATCTCTCTGTCCTCCCTCCAGACCCTCACTCTCCCTCTCCGTCTCCCTGCCAACCCACCCCATTTCGTCCCCTCGCCCTCCCACCCTCCTTACTTTTCCTTCTTCTCACTCATTCCCGCTATCTGTCCCTTGTCCTGCTTCTCCATTTTTTCCCCTCTCAATCACTTTCCCTGCAATGTTAATTCAAATTGCCTGGTTTGGGAGGACAGTACAGTTCCAATAATGCCGAAAGCACTTAGGAGAACATAATCAATCTTGCTCTCTCGCTCTCGGTTCCTCCCCTCCTTCTCTTTCTGTGTGTTTTCACATCCTGTTTTATATTCCATATGTGGAACAGGACTCAAACTCCCCACCTCCTTTAATTTTCAACATTATCTCAACCCTCTGTTCCAATCAACCCTTTTTCACTTGAATATTTTATCCCTGCTCTCTAAATGTATGTCTTCTGTTAATGTGGGCATGACAGTATACACTATATGGCCTACTTTTTCATGGTTTAGGCTTGGTCCCTCTGTTGCCATTAAGGAAATTAAAGGTAGCTATGGGAGTTTTGTGTTTTTTGTTTCATGCATGAGTAGACAAGAGCATGTTGGTGACACATTCATGCTGATCCACTGATAACAAGCTATCTGCAACATCACACACCGAAATGTAGTAATGTTCCAACAAAGGCATGGAAGGTAAAGACTGTGCGAAAATATGGATTTAAACAATTTAGGACTTAAGATATTTAAAAACTCTGCAAATTCCTTATGATGAGGGAGATACATTTGTTAGACAGATACACATACAATGCATTTTGGTGACAAGTGTTAACATGAACACTTCACAGGGT
This sequence comes from Chromis chromis, assembly GCA_900302755.1. Taxonomy (NCBI): domain Eukaryota; kingdom Metazoa; phylum Chordata; class Actinopteri; family Pomacentridae; genus Chromis; species Chromis chromis. Next base: position 27,088 of record OMNN01031281.1, on the reverse strand, counting down.
ATTCTGAAGCATGCAATGATAGTTTAGGCAGCTGTGTGTTTCAAATTCTGTGGCAAAACAGCTCGGGAAGGCCCTTGAAACTCCTTTAGGACATGATCAGCCCATTAAAAGGCTGATATTACCAAAAATAATTCCCATACATAGGGCTCAGTAGGTCCACCTTCTTGTAGGCTCAACAGGCATATTCTCATATATTCTGATTACTGATAAACCGAACTGAACCCAATAGCATTGGCAAACTCTTTTGGCTGTATGAATAAGTGCCTGCAGAATCTCTGGTGGAGTCGTCACCCTGGAAATGTGCAAAATGGAGCTTTTTTAACATGAAATGAATGTAGCAATGTAGGTGTATTTTTTAATCCAAACCACAATCCTTTTCTAAATCTAAACATGTAGTCCTGGTCACTAAATTTAAACAGGTAGTTTTGGTGTTTAAATGTAGCTAAATGCCAACTGAAAACAGAAGTAAAGTGAAAAACAGCAAGTTAGAGTAAAAATCAAAAGAAGACTTAAGTCAAAAAAGATTACAATAAGGAAGATCCAAAACAGGACTTGAACTCCTGCCTCCTGGCTGAAAGTCTGCTGACACTTTGCAAATGCAAAATCGCGGCTCCACCAACATTAAACGAGGTGATAACGGAGCGCCATTAAATGGGGCTAACAGCCATTCAACAGACTGATAACATCCAAAGCGGGTGGCCTTTTCCTTTTTCATTATAACATTGTCCCCTTATGCAAAGTCTGGTCCATCCAAGAATGTTTTGCCCAGTTTGCTTTAAAAGAACTAGATTGTTCTGCTCAGATCCCTGACCTCAACCTCACCACCTGCACCTTCTGACATCAGTGGACAATTTCACTAATAGTCTTGTGAATTAAAAACCCTGCAGTCAGGTTCCAAAATTTGGAAAGCCTTGACAGAAAAATGGATTATATCAAGGCTGCTGAAACATCTCAAGTCTGACTGGCTGGAAGGTGAGGATAAAGTTTTCGTTACCACACAGTAACTGGTCACTATGACGTTTGCAATGCAAATGACAGGAATTGCAGGAAATTGTATTTCATGCTATCTAAAACTCAAACACAAGATCATAATTAGTTATGCAAGCATTCAAACACATTTTTAAAATTTTGCTGGCAAGTGGCCACATAAAGAAGATAAAGCAGAACAAGCATGTCCCCCAGCAATTACATTCCTGTACAACTGAACTACTTTCTCACCAAAGTTTGGAAGAAATGCAACATTTCCACTTTCGAAGAACCACAAAATATGGAGGACGGGTGTTGGTTCAAGCCCAACGCAGGACTTTCACCCAGAAAATTAGGTTTATGCCCTGTGTGGGATCATTATTTCTACACATAGGGAGCCCTTATCATGCAAAGACTGTATATTGCTGCTATACTCCTCTTCACCCTCTGGTTGGCAAGCTGGATAGCTCAGTGACCAACACCCCAGACCTTGGCATGGGAGATCGGTGGTTCAAATCCCGGTCAGGGCGCAGGTATCCAGTGAGGACCCTTAGGCAAGGTCCTTAATGCCGCCCCACCTACCTACCAGTGTACGTCGCTTTGAATAAAAGCGTCTGCTAAATGAAATTGTAGAATATCGCATTGTATAATTCTTTACAACCAGGGTTTGGGTTAAATTCCGACCCTTTCAAAAACAAGTTTAAAGCTTCTCCTCCATTTTCTGGGTTACCAGGATGATGAATTCCGCTCAATTTAATATATAATTGGTTGGGTAAAAGGGGGCAACCGCTGGAAAGCAATACAATAAATAGCAAAAATATGTTGTTCATAAATGTATCTTTGTTTCGTCACAAACAAATGTAATCAAAACAAAATTGAAAATGCAGTTCAGTTGTGTAGGAACACAGTTTTTAGGAGTCATGCCTGCCTTTGCCTTACTGCTGCATGCTCTTGTACATGAATGTTTGCCCCACTTAAAGTCTTCTATTTCCCATCCCCAAATCTTCCCGTCATATCCTCCTGTCTGTCCCTCCACCCACCTTTCCTTCACAGTCAGAGATAGTTTTTATGTCGCAAAAAAATTCCACTCCCACTCCTCTTTTCACTCTTACTCTCTCTCTCTCTCTCTCTCTCTCTCTCTCTCTCTCGTCCTCCTTTTCCCTTGTCAGCCTGTCCCTTGCTCTTTCATGTACATGCACACCTCTCTTCAGGCGTCAGCTGCTGCCTTGTCAGGTATAGGGGGAGACAGGTGGAAAAGCGAAACAGAGATGAAGAGACAGAAGGAGAGAGGAATGAGGAGAGGGAGAGAGGACAGAGAGGGTGAGGGTGGCTCATAGACAGAGAGGAGAGAGAGAGAGGGTGACAAAGTGAGAGAAGGTTGAGAGAGGCTAAGAGAGGGAGTGAAATACTTCTAATTCACAGAGACAGGCTGCGTTACCGTGGCAACGTGGTTACCATCGTAACAGCCCTGCTAAGGATGCCATTAGTCGGGAACAAAAAGAGAATGCCACTCACCACTTGTACGTGGCGCGAACACACACAAAGAGTACAATGTTGCACACAAAAACACAACTGTCTCCTACATGCATTTATACATCCAGCTACACTAACAAACACTCACAAGCACTCAGGAGACACACACACATGCACTCACCCACACAGCGCTCCATCTCCCCCCCATTCAACTCACAACTCAACACTGCCACTTCCCCACTGCCCACACAGGAACTCAAACTAATACACACATATACTAATCCATCTCGCTCCTGAAATCAATCCTGCTGTGGCTACTATATAAAAAAGGGGATCAAATCCTTTCACACGTGGAGCAGCTAGGTCTCATCACGCTGCAGGGCCAAGAGGCTCCAGGGAGCAGCCTCCATAGTCTGCTGATGTCCTCAAGCGCCATGGAACTGTTGGAAACAACATACTGAAGGCATGTTTGATACACATTTTTTACACACTGCTGACCCTAAACACATGCATTTAAGCACTCAGCTGGTTCTCTTATCAAAAGAAACAACAAGAGGAGGAGATTACATTTGTAAATCGCCAGCGTGCCAAGCAGACCGACAATAGTAAGGAATGTGAAGGTCAAAGCAGCAGCACCAAGACTGCACAAGTAACCCGTTCCACCCTGCAATATTCATGTTTGATAGAGAAGCAGAGTGAATGAATAAGAGTCAGACAGAAAATGTTTTTCTTTAGTATTCAGAAGACATGGTGATAGTTTGTTATACAGAAGGCATGCTGCTGACCCTTTGCATCGCCACTCAGTGATGCTCAACAGCATCTTGATAGAACTGACAGGACAAAGGGGCAAAGAGGAGGATGCAATGAAAGAAAAGCCTTTAAACTACTGTCTATTTGCAAAGAAAGGTAGTGTTGACTTATAACAATTACTTCCAAGTCAGTGTTAATTTTCTACTTGGCTTCAGAGCTTAAGGCACGCTGATATAGTCCAGAGCCTCATACAAAATAGCCCATTGTACTGTAGGAGAATTAGTTTTTAGCTCGAAGAAGTTAAAGAACCTATCTGGTGTAATGCTGTAACGTGAGTGGCTAAAATGTGCAATGTGCACAATTACACTCTCGGAGCCCTGATACAAGACAGCATGTTGATATTACTGTAGGCAGCAGGCATGTTGCTCGCTCCCTGCTTTGCTCCGGGGCATCAGAGACAATAACCTAGTTTCCACTGCAGGGCCGAAGAGCCAAACAGAGCTTGTTCACGATCTACTGCATGTCACTGAAATTTCATCTGAAAATAAAATGTGATTTGCTTTGTTCCTCATTGCCAACAGAGATCAAACAAACAAATGTTTAAAACTGTTTCATTCCAAAAATGAAGCTAAAAAAACAACAACTGGCAAGCCCTTTTAAAGTAATGGCATGAAAATGAAACATGTCAGGGGTTACTATCAGTTACTAGATGAAATCCCTGCACTGTAAATCTTGCCGTGCTATTACATTTACATTTAATCATGTGCCCTGCAACCTTGTGATGGAAAAGTGGTTGACGATTTAGTGGCCTGAACTAACTCTATGGCCAGAACACACACTTGCAAGCCGACACTATAAGATCATCTGCAGTGGGTTTAATATAATCAGAAGTCTGCTATTGAGAGTTGGATGTTGTTATCAGTATAGGAAGCAGCACATTTCCAACCCTCGGCGTTGCTCTGAGGCATGGGAGCTGTTGTTTCTCTCCATACTAGAACATATTGTTATTCCCATATAGAGCTGCACAGCAACAAAACTGTTTACAGCCACATGAGTCAGGTGCAAAGCAGAACATTGCCAAAATGAAGTAAATGAGTTGTTTGGAATTTTCTGCATTTATTAAATTTGTCATAAAATGTGCTCAGGTGTATCTAAGAAACGCTTATGCAAAAAAAAAAAAAAAATCGATTTGTTGTTGTCTTTGCTGAATACATCATTCAAACAGTGTAGGTTGGAAAAAGTATGTGAACCCTGAGGCTAACAACATCAACAAAAGCTTACTGGAGTCAGGAGTTAGCGAGCCTGGAGTCCAATCAATGAAACAAGATTGGAGGTGTGGGTCAGAGCTACTTTGACAAGCATTTTGAGAAGAATCTGTTGGTGTGAACCATGTCTCCCAAAAAATAGATCTCAGGAGGCTTAAATCAAGAATTGCTGAATTGTATAAAGCTGGAAAGATCTCTGATACTGACCAGCATGCAGTTAGACAAACTGACTGTAAATGAAGATGATTTAGTAATGTGGCTCCTGCTAACTCCAAAAATCATAATGCAGAATGCTCGACCAGGTAAAAAAGAAGAGAAGAACGGCTAAAGGCTTAACAGAATCACTGCAGCTGGTTAACATCTCTTATGAGTCCACTATGTGCAAATAATGGTGCATGTCTGCATGGAGCATCTTGACAGTCCACTAAAAAATACATTTTGTGAACGGGTGAAACTGAGGTTGAATTGTTTGGGAAGAACATTATGTATGACGTAAAAAGGGCACTCACTGCAAATTAACATGAAAGCATCATCTAACAGTGAAGTACAGTGGACGGAGCATCATGATGATTTAGAGCTGCTTTGCTGCCTGGAAACCTCAGCATCATTGAGGAGGGGAAATTAATTCCCAAGGGTTCACTTGCTTTGTCCACCTGTGAATGATTTGTGTGCGGGTGAACTGTTTGTGTGTTATTAGCTTAAGTACACTGTGTTTGTCTACACTTTTGGCTCAGACGAGGATCCGATCACAGTTTATAAGCATTTAATGCATGTAATTCCAAAGGGTTCACATACTTGATCTTCCCACTGCACCAGATGCACAGTTCATCTGCATTGCTAGACCCCTTTTACTGGAGGACATGCTCCAGTATTGATCTGCTGTGGCCCAGTAAAATCTCATGTTGGAGTTTTATCAAGCTCCTGTTTGGCAGGGGATTCATTTAGTACGATAGTATGGGGGAAATAACTGATTATTTTCTGACCCACAATGTCAAACCAACACAATTTAACCCAAGATGCAAGCTGAGGTGCACTTTTTGCAGTCCAAGTTTGTGCACGACAGCGGTGCAAACACAGCAATCCAGGAATTGACGAGCCATGCTAAGCAAGAATCTAGATTGCTTGATAGTCACGTGGTAAACCTTGACACAGGTCATTCAGATTTTTCCTGCAGCCAACAGCTGCATCATCCTGGCTGAGGTACACAATGGGGCAATACAAGCCTCACCATGTTGCTGTCCTGTTGGTTGAGAAGAAGAACTTTCTCAGTTGTGTCACAGTCAAATCACTGACCACTTTGGCAAAACAGATGGTACAATTTAATGCTCAAAAAATTAACCAATTCAGTTGTGAAATGGGAGGCACCTTAAAACTGCTGGAGAATACTTTGTTTACTTTTAGAGTATATATTTATATATATACTGTATTTTGAATAAATGGCTTTTTAAAAAGTAATTATTATTATAAATAGAAAAATGCAAATGTGCAATAGTTTAATATCTTGAGTCTATATGCAAGTAAAGACTTTTACGCCTAAAAACATGATGAGAATGTTTTACCAGTCTTTAACAGTCGTTTCAGTTTCAGCAGCAGCAGCAGCAGCAGTAATAGTGAGCTAAGTAAGAAAAGCTCATGTTGCACATTATATAGCACATTCACACATGTTGCAGTCATTTAAGAAAAAAAAAGGGATTTGCTAATGGTGGATCTGTGCCTTACCAGAGCTTTATATCTACCAACACCCCTGAGACTGGGTATCCAAAAGCACGTGTATACATGGACAAATGCTACAGTTTTGTAAAGCAGTATGCATTGGTGTATACGCTGTGTGTGTGAGGTGAAGGTTTAAGGCGTCTCTTTGGGTGTTTGTATGTGAACTGCATGTATCATGACTCCATCCATCATCAGCACTAAACACTTATGTTGACGCGACCGCATAAGTCAGCAAGAAGATGTGGAGAGGGGGGGATATTTTAAAAAGAAAGTAGTGCTAAAACAGATAGGAGTGAATAGTCTTCTTGATAAGAGAAACTCCTGCAGGGTGTAACACAGAGAAAAGCGATGCCTGCGCCCAGAGATAGCTGAGTGGTTATGTCGGTCACCCCCGAAGCCTTGTGTGTCCCCCTACTGACCTTGGATCAAATGCTGCCGCAACTTTCTTTTCTCTGCTTAATTCTCTGCTTTTATAGAGTCTAAATAATCAAAGCATTGACTAGATATACATATACTGACTGTGATATTCAAATGCTATTAAGGCAGCAATGTTCATTAGCATGTAAAGTAAAAAACAATATGCAGGTGGTGAACATAACAAAAACCATCACAGCGAGAAAGAACTGTGAAGTGACTAAATCACAAACAGAAAAGCACCTACACAGAAGAAAGGGCAATTTTAATTAGCTGTGTGAGTTTGAAAAGACATCTGACAGTCCACGTCTTATTATACACGACTGAAAGCAACATGATTCAACGAACAATGGTAAAAGATTTCGAAAATAGCCTCAAAGCTGAACTGACACCAGTGACACCAGAGTGGATGCAAAGTTTGATAGATGAACAAGTCATTAGGTTAATTAATGGACAGTAAGAGACCATCACCTGCCTGTGGCTGTTGGCTCCACCGGCCAGCAGTTGGCAGACAATCTGGATTTTCAAAAATCTGCATTAAGGATAGATGGTCAGCTGGATGAATAGAAGACAGCAGTAACTGCCAGACATCCTTTAATTACGATGTAATGCTTTTATTTTTACATTTAAAACTCACCAACTGGTGGGGTTGGGGAATAGGATTTATAAAGAACACAGTGGATAATGTAGCATGTTTTACTACAGTGCAAGGGTTTTTTAATATCCAAACTTCATACAATGTCTCTGCCAGTCATCTACACTATGGTTAAGGTTCAGTGAATATTATGGTTATGGTTAGTATCATGGTAAAGTATAGTAGTGCTAGAACTAACCATTCTTTTCATTGTCAACCTATTTTCTCAGTTAAGGTTTGGTCTATTAAATGTCAGAAAATAATTCCAAATTTCTCCTTTTGTCCACAACCCAAAGACGTACAGTTTCTGTCATAGAAAATAGAAAATATTCACATAAAGAATCTAGATTCAGAGAATTTTGACTTTTTTTTTCTTTAAAAAATGACTGAAACCAATTATTTGATTATCGGATAGTTGGTGATTAGCTTAACAGTGACTACAACTGATTAATCGTGTTTTTTAAAAGTATGGTTTAGGTAAAGTTAGGGACGTAAAACACTTTAACTAAGGTTATTAAAAGAATGTGGTTGCAGTAAATATGTTAATTGCACATCAGTAACAGGGTGAGCAAGCATTAACATCATATGTGATACACCCTCCAACCCAACCTCCACCACTTTCTTCATTAGCAATAAACACTGATGCTGACTGTCCACTGTAGACGTTCTTCCTTCTGAAGAGGAGGACACTGTACTCTCTATTTGACTCCTAAAACCAGTGGTCAGGATTTACTGGTGGATCTAAAACAGACAGGCAGCCATCTTGAGGGAGTCATTTGGTCCAATGATGGCTCTGTATTGTCCCATAAAAGCCAAGGTATATGGCCATATGGCTGTTGTTCTGCACCCCAAGGTGACAACATATTTGATTCTGTAGCCATATTTCAAGAAGATAACGGCCCTCATACCGAGTTGTTTCATGAACAGAGGATGAAATCTTCTCCGTGATCTCCTCCACCATCGCACTGAAACATCATTGAACTTCACAGAGAAGCACTGATTTCCACCTCTTTCATCCCTCCAAGTACAGAAGTCTTTTCTTCTTATCAAAATCTACTCCACACAATTTAGGAGTTGGACTGCAGCAGCCCAAGGACACATGAAACTATTCTGAGGGCAAATTCTAACTCCTCTCCCCATCTACTTTCTTTGTTCCTGCTAAGCTGTTTCCTTTACTCGGGCCACCCCACACAGTATACATTATAAGTATTTTGTTTTGTGTAGTCTCATAAATCAAGCTGTACAAAGAGCGAGATTTAATCGAGCAAGAGGATACAAATTCTGTTTTCTGAACACTTATCTTTGTTGCTGGCATCACTTACTGAGATAAAGGTTCAGTTACAGTATGTTGCAGAATCTACTTGATCGACTATGATGCACTGCACGCTGTAGGTAGGTGCTACTATCAATTGGCCCTTATCCAGAACAACAATAACATGCTTTGATGCTATTCCTTCAACATTCCTATCTCACAAAGTAACCTTGGCATAAGTTGGAGAACAATACTCTGCTCTAACAGCGTCGGCTGTGACTCTGTGGAAGAGTTTCACACCACAAATGTTAAAATGCCATAAATTATAGATGGATTGAGTTGCACGCGACAGCTCCATTCCACTCATATTTCTTGTTACATGCTGCAAAACCAAAATTAAAAAGTGTTGTTTTCAAAAATTCCATTTTAGAAAAGGCAAATGGATTTGTTGATGTGGGCTCGTGGTCTGGGTGTTTACATGTGTATGAGATTGTTTTTTGCTGTTGTTGATGTGCTCGTTGATGTCCTAGTACACAGAGGTCTGTTTATTAGCATATTGCATTGTTTAAAAGCCCACCCTCGGTGCCCGGATGCCTCATGCCAATAAAAGTCTATTAAGTCTGTTTGACTTTGCTAATGCAAATCAGTCTTTGGCGGAGAACAGAGGAGCCGGAGCTCCAGTTTACTAAGAAAGTGCCTGACATAAGACTGATGTGACAGAGAACAAAGACAAGAACTATTGCAATAACTCAATGCCCAGTGGGTTTTTTTTTTTACTGATAATGATAATGATGATGATGACTGATGATATTGAACATGGTAGTGGTGATAAAGATAATGGGAAGCTAAAAAATAAAAAAAAATAAAAGAAATGTCCAGTGGCATGATGATAATGTCGATTAACTTGAAGAACTCACAAATACGTCATTTTTAATGGGGATATTTTAGTATTTATAGAGGTTATGTCTTAAGCTGAAATGAATGGAACTTTTTTCGTGCTACTTTTATTTTTTCATGAACTTTTTCTTAGCTTGCAAGCATCATTGCTTTAAGAATGGCAAGATCAGTCTGTTGGTCGGTCCACCACTTAAGTCCAGTCTAATATCTCAACAAATTTTCTATGGGTTGTCATGAAACTTGTCATAAACATTCATAGTGTCCAGAGGATAATAATACAGACTGTAGTGATTCCAAAGATGTTTTATTTAGTGTCATTGGCAGGCCAAGGAGTACATTTATCCTGTAAAATATATCGACTTATAATATATCTACTGGGTAAATTGGCAAAAAAGTCAAGTTGCCATAATAGTTGCAAAGAGTGCTAATGATATTAGTGACCACTGATCTCACTTTTCGTGCCAGCATGAATATAGCATGAGGTTTTTGATGAAATGTGTTGGGTGGGTTGCCAAGAAATGTAGTGTTCACATTTATCTTCCTCTCAAGAGAACTGTAATCACTTTGGTGATCTCCTGCCTTGTCATATAGTGCCATTACTGGGTCAATGTTTCCATTTAACCAGTGCTTTGGTTTATAACCAAAGATCTGCTAAGCTAATGGCATTCTCATCGGCCACAGCTATACTTTGTGTTTAGGGCAAATTAGTAAACGTTAGCATGTTATCTCAAAGCGCTGCTGTGCCAAGGTATAGCCTCCAGCCTAGCTGTAGAGCCTTAGATCTTGCTTTGTGACGTATAATTTAGCCCTTTATTAATGCCTAATGAGTTCCTGGATTAAACCTTATTTTGCAGTTCAATTTAAATCAGTGGGCCACAAATAGAGAAACACTTCTTTGCAATATCCTTTGTGTCACATTGGTTTATCATGTGATTTTTCAATGATAAACATTGGCATGCTGAGCACGGTATATTAAAAGTATGGGACCTGGATCATTCAGTAGCTGTACGAATAAGATAACCTGACAAATTCCTAAGACCTGTGTTCCGTGCTGCAGAGAATATAAGGTGCTTCATTTGTCTGAGTTGGCATTACAACACTGAAATGATTCCTGAAGTTGTCGATTCATACATGTCAGGGTTTTTCCCTGTGTTAAGGAAGGCTTTGCACAATATAATAATTGTTCTGTGTAAAGGAGGGAAGGGAGTCTGTGTTGCCTTATTTGACAGAAATCTTTGCATTGTCCTAATATTTCTGTCCATGTGATGAACAAAAATGTATTTTATGTTTGAGTAAATGAAACCTCAATAAATAAAACTGGTTATTTTTTCTTTATTTTAATTCTCATGTCACTTATCATTTAGCTAAAACCTATTTGGGTTGGGGTCGCCAAAAAATTCTCTATGCAGGAAAAACCCTGCATGTACTGTAAATGTCATTTAGTGTCATAAGCTGCAATGTCTGTGTTGGTTTTGCAGATTGACTAGTTCAGGGTGACACAGAGCATAGCACAAGGGTGTACTGCTACTGGAAGGAAACAGAAGGCTGGTGGCAACTCCACTTCCACAAATGAATGTAATTAATACTTGGGACTTTGTCACATTTAATTGTCCTACCTCGAGTGCAACGTCACCAAAATGCCCAAGTTTTAAAAGGGTACTCATTATTCACCTAACTCTTTATTGCCACATATGAGACTGAACTTTTTAGCATTTCAGAAAATGATATCCACAATGCCAGAGCTGTACATCAGTCATACCCTTCAGCAATGTATGTATTTAAATAGAGAAAGATGCCTGGTGATGATCAGTGCAAGGATGAGGATAATGAGCCAAGTGTATTCAGGATGCGCTGGCAGTCTAGGCCTTCATACTGTACCGATAGCATCCACAGAGTAAGCAACATACAAGCTGGAGGTGTATTTTTCTTCTCGCAGTATTGTCTCTTTGTCACGTCTGACTCATATGTCTGTGTACTGTATCTGTAAATGTGTTTGTATGGATGCTGAAGGCTGGGCAGATTGCCCGCCGATGGACGTGCGAGGATGAACTGCAGAGTTGTGGGTAAATGCAGACAGACAGAGGGAGTGAAGACTAAAGAGGAGGTGGTGTTTGCTGTAATTTAGGAGAACAAGGGAGGGGAGGGGCAACATTTACATTCATCACAGGAGCTCACCTCGCCTCAACTCACATGACATGAGAAAAAGG
>OMNN01031281.1:0-15497 GCA_900302755.1 Chromis chromis | reverse complement strand
GCACTCGAGCAGTTGAGACAAAAAATAGAGAGGGGGAGATGCAACGAGACAGAATGGGGTTGAGCAAAGAGATCTATTCTGTGTTTCTTGTTTTTTTTCCCCTTTTTAATTCAACCCCAGAAATGCTTTTGTGGCTGTGAATCTATAAATATGAGGCGCCGGAATTTCAAACATGAACAAATATGATATTTTCGGGAGTAAAACGGTTCACTTTTATCTGCAATCATACAAAGTATAGACAAACAATGCCATTTCCAGATAGTGCTGCTTGTGCAATTCTTTAAGAAATGGCACGAAAAAGAAAAATTACCACTGGGAAAGTGAGTGTGGTCTTGTGGCTTTATTATGAAGCCAATACTGAAAAGGTGTAAATTCACATCTGAGCACGGACTTCTGTGTATTTACTGTAATGATTACATTTGCATCCCCGGTTTGCGTCCCGGTTAGGACACCTGGGATCTTTCTGTGTGGAGTTTACATGTTCTCCCTGTGCAGCGTGGGGTTTCACCTGGTACTCCGGCTTCCTCCCACAGTCCAAAAACATGCTGAGGTTAATTGATGATTCTAAATTGTCCGTAGGTGTGAATGTGAGTGTGCTTGGTTGTTTGTTTCTATGTGTAGCCCTGTGATAGACTGGCAACCCCCCCCCCTCCTACAGAGGATTAAGCGGTGTATAGATAATAGATGGATGGTTGGATTACATTTGCGCACAGCTGTAGTTTTCTATTCTCATGACACCTGTATTAGGGAAGTGCACAAACAGGGTGTGAGGGGTGTTGACGGCAGAGAGCTGGCCTGTTTTCCCACCTGGTGTCTATCTCAGGGTGAAGAGCTTGTGCGCTAACAGGGGGCAGCTCAGATGGAAACAGCCTCTGACACCCAAATAGATTGGATTGTCACTGGAAAACCATACAGCTGTGTGTATTTGCACGAAACTGTTTGTGTTGGTCGATGCCCTTTAAGTTTAAGATATATTTCCCTATGTGTGTGTTTGGATGGTTGGAAGGGAGAAGTTGAGTTTGCGTAAGCATAAGCATGCTAACCGGTGTGTGTGTGTCCATACTCAGCACAGAGGGTGTCTAGGTTGAGTAATTCTTCCACTGTGGGTCAGCAGGAACACATCTGAACATATTGCTCTGATGTATAGGCTTCTGTGTGTGTCTGCAAGTGTGTGTGGATGTGTGTGTGTGTCACAGCATGTAGCTCTGATGAGGGCCAGCTTGGCTCAGCACTGGTGAGTAATTGAGTGAGCACATTGTGGTCTTACAGCTTTCTTCTTCCACATCCCTGCCTCCTGCCTCTTTCTTACTTCACTCTCTCTCCTTTACATACTCTCCCTTTATCTCTCTGTCTGTCTTTCACCTTCCTTTTCCCTGTAATATCCCAATTTCCTTTGTCTCTCTCTCTCTCTCTCTGTCTTTCCCTCCATTGATGAAGGGCTTGTAACAGTTACTGAACACAGGAGGCCACGGGTGAGGCAGAGCATGGACAAAGCAAGGACAAACAGAGACAGCAAAAAAAATGGGGATGAAATTAGATGAGTAGACTGAAGAGACAGATAAACTGATGAAACTGTAAAAGAGGGTAGAAGAAATAATTTGTTTGCAAAATAAAGCGTCGGAAATGCAAAAGAAGAATGGCAGATGTCATATACTTGAAATAAAAGTGTTTGCACATGAAAATCTGTAATAATATTTTCATTGACTTTGAGTAGACAGAGGTCTTGATGTTTTGTTCATATTCTGTTTTTGTTTTATACAATTCTATTGTACAAATGAATACATTAAAAACAAAGATGATATGTGAGTTTTGTCTAATTAAAGACTAATGCAACATCATCAAGTCAATGGATCGACTAATAAGGATTTTTTGAGGGACGATACAGATTATTAGTAATAATAACTTAAAAATACCAAAAACTCAAACCTCATTAAAATGTCATTGTTTATAATGTTTTTCATATGGTTAATTAAAGGAGAACTTTTCTACATTTATCCTTCAGTGTTGATGCGCTATTACTTGTGACATAAACCTGATGAGAAAACGCTTTGGGTTGGACATTGCTCGATATCACTGAGCGACTACAGATTCTGAGATGGCACAGTTTTAAATGTATTTATTTTATTGAATTTCGGCTCTGATAATAAGTCAGTCCCGAAATAACACTAAATAAACTCAACCACTTTATTAGGTACATCTGCAAAATCTAACGTAATCCAGTACAACAGCTCTGCCATAAATTAGGTAGGCTTCAGCATTTTCTACATGATTGTACTTTATTACCTCCGCCAAGCGCGGAGTGTTTTTGCCAGCGTTTATCTGTTTGTCTGTTTGTTTGTCAGCAAGATAACTTGAAAAGTTCAGAACGGATTTTGATGAAATTTTCAGGAAATGTTGATAATGGGCCAAGGAACATGTGATTAAATTTTGGTGCCCCCCCCACTTTCTCCCCCCGAAGTATATTTGTCATTAATTGGACCCCAAAATCCATCGCAACGGCTCATTTTTTAGATTTTAGTGCCTCGCTAGATACTGGATGTACTAGATAAAAATGGAGAATTGTTTTCAGTCAGAGAAGTTGTCATTATTGTTTTATGTCTGCTATTATCAGCCATGTTTCGCGCTGTCTGGAAACGAAGACAACAAAAGAAGCAGAAACAGACGATGAGTCATGTGAGTTAAATGTTTGCCACACCAGAACTTATTGAAAAAGATGTTTCCAGCTCCCATGAAGCGTTTTACCTCTTTTTGAAAAAGTCAAGAACCATGTCAAGCAAGTATGAAAACAATTTTGCAACACTGAGGACGTTTGTTTTTAATATTGCCATTTCCATTAACTTTTTCTAACGCAATACTTCAAAATGTGCATAAAAACACATTACGGACACGCAGCTTTAGTGATGTATGTTCAGTTGCATTATCTAGATGTGTCCTTAGGCCCATTTTCTTCCACTTTATTTTCTTTCCTTTCCACCAGAATGTTTTTTTTCTTTCGCTCATTTTCAAATCACTTTGAAGACAGACTTGCTGAAGTTGTGGAGGATTTGTGCACTGACATGACCAGACAAGCAGCGTGACTCACACAGAGTGATCCTCCTATGTCAAACTTTACCTCTCTTTACCTCTATTTGCAAGCTCTCCAATCAAGTTCTGCTGTATAAACAGACCTCATGCCTCATATTTAACAGCAGATTGATGTCGCTCTTGTACACAATGCCAAAAAGAACCTTATCATGGGCCCAGAAACCCAATGTTTAATCGTGGTAAATATTCATGGATATGCACATAAATATTTTTAAATAACAAAATCTTTTCTCTCTAAGTTAGACGTCCAAAATAAACCAATAATAATCACTGTGCTACGAGGCCCATTAAGGAGAGGTGGGAGCCTTTAAATCACAATTTTTATTGCTGACATTAAAAAGAGCAACACGTAATGTGCAATGGCATTTAAAAATCATTATTATGTCATGACTGAATTATTGTGATAAGCTGGTATAATTTGAAAAAAAGAGAGGCATGATCAAGACATGCAACCTTCATTTCAATCGTCATTTACAGAAATAGATGGAGCAATGTGTTCTTTCATTGGCCTTTCACTGCAAAAAAAAAATTAAAAGGGAAGAGAGAGAAACGTCATTTGCATTGGGAGAACAAACAGCACCTTCTTTTTGTTTTGTGCCACAAAATGTGGCCAAATCTGACCAAGTAATGCAAACTCTAAAATCCAATGCAGAAGCTACCAGGCTTCTCAGTGACAGGCGTGTTTGTGTACAGTGAAAAGTACTAATGAAGAAAACAGCAAAGATTTAGGGATGTTAAAATACTACTTGTATCACCTTTGATTGACGCTCTGATCTAGAGTCACTTACAGTGAAGACGAAGTGAAATCTCGCTATTCTCACAGGAACACACTGGGTGTTGTAGAGGCTGAATCTGTCACGGTTTGTTAACAGGATTATCTCACCACCCGTCGCCAGGAACAAGAGTGGCAGAGGTTTAGAACTGGACAGACGTAAATATAGTTGGAGGGGAAATCGCCGTGTTAAAGGTTAAAAAGGAAGGTATTCAGTTTAGGTAGGGTGGGACAACACACTTCTCATTCCATCATGCTAACATCTGTGAGGTGGTAATTAAATAGAGTCCTGAATTTGTACTTTTTCTGTCTCCTCTCCTCTCCTCTTTGTATATACCGCTATGCTTTATAGAAAAGCACTGACTCATCTCAGCCTATGAATAGATAGAGGTCCATTCCCTCTCCACCTCTGAATCAGGGCGGAGGCAGGCAAAGATAAGGCTAATAAGGGTCCCAGCAAAGGGCTGGTGTAAGGTCCACGAGGGGATAAGAGGGGAGGATAGAGGTCGGAGAAGGGGGAGGAGTTGCTTGTAGATCATTGTGGTAGTAGTTCAGATGTAGGGAGGAGTGGGAAAAGGGAGGGTTAGACTATTTGTGTCGAGAGGTAAAGGAGGAGGGGTGGGAGTCAGTAAAGAGAGCACACAGGGAAGGAGGGAGGATGTGGCTGTTGGTGGTTGCAATGAAGTAAGAGGAGGGGGGAGGAGAGGAGAGGTGAGGTGTAAGGGCATGTCTAGAGGGAGTCAGGAGACCTGAGGATGGAGGGAAAGATGTGGCCGGTCCCGTACCACAGGGACAGAGAGTGAGAATTAAGAAAAAGAGGCCAAGTGGAGTGAAAAGAGAGGGGAGGGCCGGGACTGAGACAATGCTTGAGTAAGACAGGAGCAAGAGAAAAGGAGGTGAGGTTGTGGTGTGGAGGGTTGAATGAACTGTTGTTGATATGTAATGTAGCACTCCTGATGAATTCTGCGCAATTCTACTGATTTTAACTGGCATCTGAAGATGGTAAGGAAACACAGGGATGATTGGAGGGAGTGGGTGGGGGGAGAAGGCACGAGGGAGAGGGGGCAAGGAGGGTGGATTAACACCTGTACATCTGCTGTAAATCTGTGTGTCTGTGAGCTGCCACACAGGGGATGAAACACACCTTTGCCAGTAAGACACATTCATAAATAGCGAGGAAAAAGTAATGAGAGAGAACATTTAAAACGTGAGGGAATGCAGGTGGAAGAATAAAGAGGTGGTGGACAGAAAAAAGCCGCGACAGAAGAAGGATGAGCAGATAAGGATATGGTCACTTCCAAGTCATCATTATCAATACATAGAAAATATAAGGCTGTAATGTTTTGTTGCAGCATCAACACTGCGATGTGCACAAATGAACTTGTTTCAACAGCAGGTATAGAGCTGCACAATGAATAGAATATTAATCAGGATCATGAACTGTGAAAGTGATGTTCCACTATAGAAAATAACCAATGTAGATAAAAATGTACTTGTCACATACCTGTCTGAGCTGCTGCATTGCAGTAACAAGTGGAGACTAGAGGCTTCTCTGTGCACAGCTGCCTAGCAAGCACAGCCTGCATATGAGGTGTTTAGGGAACATTGGTAAATTGTACTGTGAATTGATGAGCAGATGTTCAGCAAGTAGGGCGCTTTGGGTACTTTATAATTCATATTTTGCTTCTACGAGATGCACTGAATTCAGGGGAAGAAGAACCTTATTTTAAGTCTTATTTTGATGCTGATTTGTACATTGACAGGAATGTAGCACAACATGGCAAAGCAGTGCTCTGTGCAATAAAGATGTTTTGCTTCTTAAATCAACTAATAACTGTGATACATCGTCATGACCAGTATTCATCAGTATTGATCAAAGTAATTGTCATTTCTGCCGTAATTATGCAGCCCCAGGTAGTTGTATGGAAATATTTCTGCATATACTTGTTGTAACACAACTCATTTGTTTAGCCATCTAAATCAGCATCACAAAGATGTGTATGATGTGTACAAAGCCTGGTCTAAAGGCCTTTTAAAGCAAAAAATGTAATCCAGATGCCTTTGCCAGTGTTACACCATATGAGGAAGGTTTTAAGTGGTTCACACACATAAGTCTTCACAGTAAAAAGTCATTTTTCAGCTTTTTTAGGTTATTTTTTTCATTTTCAATGCAGATGCGCTCTTACAAAATCCCCTCGATCACTCTAGAATGATTAATGCTCTCCACATAGAGTTATTTAAGTAATCTGGTGAAAATGTCTGTATTTTTCATGTCACAATATTATATATCAAAGAAAAACTATATATCACAATGCTAATTTTATTCAATATCGTGCAGCCTAAGGAAATGTACAGTTTTGGTTATTTTCTGTGATATCAAAAATCTTTTGCAAAAGCTGGTGTCACATGGTAAAATCACAGCTCATTGCTTAATATTTGACTAGTCCAACATAAAGCAACAGAGCAGAGGAGGGAGACAGCATGTGAGATGGAAAAAGTGAAAGTGAGGCAGTTCAGGGAGGGTGAGGTGTAGAACTGAAAGTTATGGCGTGAGTTTAAAAATGGCCACATTCTAAATGGCCGGAGTAAATTGAGACCAACAGGGTTGGAAAATAGGACACATAAATTTAGGGCTCTCACTATTTTTCACTACCTCTTCCTATCTCCCTCTTTGCTCTCTCGCTCTCCAGAAAAGGGGAACACACACAGTGGGCTGTCTCGTTTTCTAAACCAGGACAATGAGAAGATAAGAGGAGACTAGTAGTGCCATATTTCCATCATTATAAACCAAGTCATGCTCACAGGTAGAAATACACTCTATCCTCCATTTTGAAAAACAAAGACATGCCAGCCCTGACGTTGTGGAGAAGAAAGCATCCAGCGTTTAACACAATTTTAACAAAACAGTTCATCAATTTGCAGGGCCGCCCGCTGGCATAAACACTATGCAGTTTTTCAGGGCCACAATTACTGTGGAGCCGCCTCAAGATCAAGGGGCTTTCTGTGTTTCTTGCTCCTCACATAATGTTTTGTTGTCATGTAGCAGCACCATTTTGACTTGTTGAGTCTGCTGGTTAATGCGGCAATGCACAATTTCTGTGGATGAAACAAGTAACTACACACAAATGAATAGATGTCAGAATTGAAGATGGAAAAAAGAACACAGAATAAAGGTTTGTTTGGATTGGACTGTCAAATCTGACTGAATGAATCTGAGTCATTTTCTGGCAAAATTCAAGTTTTGGAACAATTTAAAATGAACATAGCCAGAGTTAATTCAAGTCTGGCAAACTAGCTAGAAAGTAAAAATGCATAACTATAATATTTAGAGGCTGATTCTGAAAAGTTTAATGAGAGCATGCTTGTTATTTTTCACTGCTTTGTGAGCAGGATGGCCTCCTAGATTGTTTTCTCGCAAAATTAAAGTCATTGATTTTAAACATAGCAACAGTATTGGAGCGAGACAGTTTTTATAGGGGAGGAGACCATTATTATTATATATATTTTTTTTTTTTTTAATTTTCATCAAATCCCTGCTGAAAATTCTTTTTGATCACTCCCTCTTATTATTTGCTTATGCAGACAACACTGCCATGCACAAGCACATGATAACTCATATACAGTATAACAAGCTTTATTATGACTCTCAATTGATTAAAACTTGAAACAGATGCTAAAATTATGCTTTTAAAAGGTCATACGATAATTACAATTTAAATTACATGAGATAACACATAAGTGTCGTTGTTCTGCTCAGGATACCCACCCAGTTGAGACATCACACTTCGTCCATCCAGCCTTTAGTTCAACTAAATCCACATATAAACGTATATCATAATAGGAAATATCTGAGTTGTAAACATTTTCTGGCTGGTGAGAAGATGATCTGTGACTGGGTGAGTATGTGCCTCTAACAGGCTTCACTATTGGTTTGTTAACTATGGTCAGGCTTTAGTCTGTCATGCCTGATGCCACCCTTTGGTCATTGCGTAGCCACAATGATTTTAACCTGGCAGGCTGGCCACAAACAAATGAAAGTATTATTAAGTACAACAAGCTTGATTTGTTGCTTTGCTTTGTAGCTAACATGAGAGGCATCATTTATAATTTATACAGGATAGCTTTGCTTGTACCAATGTTTTCTTGCAGCATTTAAGTTGTGTTTTGATGTAATGTTTGATCTAATGTCTAATCATGTCAGGGGCTGAACTGAAATATTTTTGCAAGACCATCTACCTCGTCAGCTGACATGACTGCTGCTGAAGGAACATTGTCAAGGACTGCAGGAGCATTTACCCCTGCCTCTGACATGAGGGCAGCTGCAGAGGTCATAACTGAGGTACCACAAGCTTCTACACCATCCACTGCATCCACACTGGTGTTCATTTGTAATATGGACCAAGTTTGTTGCTTGCACAGTTTAAAAATGTTGACTTTGTTATTTATTATTTTGAATACTTTGCAATTGTTAATTGTTTCTTAACTTGAAATTTTGTGACATGCACTGTTTTTTTTTTTGTCAATTTGCTTTGTTCATTTTCATTTTTTTTTAATGTGATCAGTTAACTTTTTTATTTGTGAGACAGTAAAAGAAAGAAGATGCAATCTCAAAAAATATGCAAAGTTCCAGATAAAGAAATTTCCAGGTCAAGCTTCTGTAATCAAAAATAGCCACATGAGAGAGAGCAGGAGGCTCGCAGACAGTAACAGAGCTAACAGAGAAGCACCTGGGGAGAGAACCAAAAAAGAGAGAGAGAGCATTTCTAGGATGAAAGGCAAGATCAGAAAGCTGTTACAAGGGGTTTACTGTGCTTTAGTGGACAGCACAAAATCCATGAATGAACTAAACAATTAGAGGAGAGATGTGAAAGAGACTGGAACAGAGAGGGACAGACGGGGAAAGAGGGGGGGAGAAATAAAAACAGACAAAGAGAAGCACTGAGAGAGACATCAGGCAGAGGAACACTCGCTTTTAATTCTCTTATCATTTACAAATGCTCCTAATTGCGTCTATGTTTTAGCAAGGACGCAGCGCTGCCAAGCCGAACAGAACATTACATTAATAGAGTACAGGACCTCAGTGATTACTACAACAATAGGTGCTATTGTAGGACATTAATTGGGAATATAAATGCAGACACGTTTATGTTCAACCCGCCTGGAGTAAAACCTCAAGAGGATGCAGCGAGTGTACTTCAAACTGGAAATGACGTCTATAAACCAAAAACCAAAAAGAACTACTCGCCAAAACTACAGTGTAAAAACAGAGGACAAGGGGGACGTGTTTCTTGGGAAAATGAGGTATGGACATTAATTGCTCTACTGAATTCACCCCTGCACTGTGATTAAATGGTTCAACTGGCTTCCTCACACACTCACACACACACTCCTTCCACAACAATTACCCCTGGACACAGTTCAACACCGGTTCTACACTATCATCGAGGCAGTTTCCTCTGAAGAATTTGCGCACATGTACACACACACACACACCCACACACACTGGGACAGTTGCGCTCGGCCACAAAATCGCTCTCTGTCTTCTCACAAAGGGCCTGGACACCCACAGGCAAACGGCCACATTTGAAACGGTGAAAAACCTAAATTATTTGGTCAAAAGTTAATTGATTGCATCCTGCTGTTTTGTTCCCGGAGACGGCTGCCAGTTACACAAAAGATGTCAGGGAACACATGTATTTGTGTGATGGAGCGCCTGCGCAGACGCATCTCCACGCTCCTGTTTGTGCTGTGTGCAATAATGATGTTGCAGCTGCAGTAATATGGAATAGCTGTTTAATATTCATACATTAATTGCCCCTGTAGCACACGTCTTACTGTACATTTATAAACCACATGAGTGTGTGTACCTGCCTGTGTTGTGTCTGTGTGTTGCCTGCATATGTTTGCATGTGTGAAAATGTTGCTCATATCCCATTACAGTTTCCCTCAGGTCATCAGGGATGGCTGCTTTCCCTTTTTTCATTAATTGCTGACGATCTTACATTTAAACCCTATGCACAAGTGGATGCTATCTCGCTCCCAATCTCCAGCAGCAGCCTCCTCTCATGGATTAGCTCGCTGTTCTTATTGTGTAGTGGCCCTGGGGTGATCAGTGACAACTACAGCTATTTGTACCACTACAAAGCCATACCTTCTAGACAAGCTGAGGAAAATAGCTCACCATGTCTTGATAATATGAGCATTAGCCAAAGCTTTAGATCATCCTGATTACTGCAGTCCAAGACACTGTAGAGGGATAACAAGCAGGGTGGTGCTGGAAACCACTACTGACAAAAGACTGGCAACCACACTCATGTTGGCTAGGTAGCAAAACACAAATTCACATGAACACACACACACAGATGCCCAAGGACACACATACACTCACGCACACTTAAACTGGTGGATGAGTCCCTCTGTCTTTTCCATCTCTCCCACCTCCTCCATCTTATCCTGTCTTTCACAGATGTGGCTACAGCTGTGCTCTATCCATCTTTTTCTCCTTCCCCATTCTTCCTCCATTTAGGCTGCGACTTCCACGGCAAACAGGCAGCTTCTCTTTTTTATCGGCTATGTTGGATAGATGGCAATACACCTCCCTGCAAACACACACTCTATGTCAGTCAGTCTTTCAATCTCTTCCGCTCTCTTCTAAGTCATGTGGCCATGCACTCAGTGCACTCATCCTCTTACTTACCGCCCAACCTTCCCTCACTGATCTTATTCATTGATATAGATGTGAGTGCCCTTTGCCTTCATCCATCTCGCTCCTTTCCCTCCTCCTCCGCCTTCTTCTTCATTCCTTGTTAATACTGGAGACGCCTGGCTTTCTCCTTCCATCCCTTCATTTATTTAACTCTCCTACTTTCAAGTTTACACAAGTTCACTTTTTTCACAGTAACTACAGCGCATTGCCACTTTTCACTCAGTGGCAGAGCCAGACAGTTTTTTTTGGGGTGGTCAGGATGGTGTGAGACCATTACTCGCCCTAGGGTGGCACAGTGTCTTGTTGATTTTTTAGCGCAACTGTAGGCGAAATAGTCATGTGTTTGGCCACTCACTCTTATCATTTGCCATGTCGAAGAGCATGAGAACTCACATAGAGTATAATAAACTTTGTATGTAACCTTAAACTAAGAAAAGTTATTTTAAATTGTTGATAAGACTCATTATCACCTCTAAGATAATTACAATATAATAACATAATATAAAATAAATAAAGACCTTCAATTAAATCTACAGCTAAACCTAAAACTGCACACTTTAATTAATAAAAAATGTACAAACACCTTTTTTTATTTACATATATAACTGACTTTTCACTTTTCAGTAAAAAATAATATAAAAATCTTTGAATTGCTATAAAATCAGTGCAAACATTTTCTGGTTGGTCAGAACTAATGTATGTGTCAACAATGGCGGATAAAGAAATGGTTCTGCTTTTCTGCAGAACCATTTGCCAGAAAAATAGTCGTTATTGGATGTAACTCTAAATAAATGGTTCACACTTATCTTGTGCCGTTTTTAACTTCAGCTTCCAAAGAGCTTTCCAATATGCTTCTCATTCACCCATTTACACACACACACACTCACACACCAACGGCTGCTCACACACCAATGGGCTTCACTATTGGTTGTGTGCGGTGACCAGAGGGACGGACAGACTTTAGTCTGTGGTGGTCGTGGCCACCATGGGCCACCCTTTGGCTCCACCTCTGTTCCCACTGATAGGCAACTAGTGTGGTAGCTGTAGTCCCACTTTTATTGCTGAGCTACTCTTGCAGTTCTACTCCATCCCCAAGAGGAAAAAAATCAGTTTTTTTTTCTTTTTACATAAGAAGGCTGATTGACAGACATATGTGTTGCTACATATCCTCCATTGGCACATAACACTGTACTTAGCTTTGTTTTAATTGCCACAAACACCAAGTAACATTCAATGCATATGTGAGTTGATAAGAATTACTCTGATTGCACTTTAACCTGATTCCTCACACAGCTCTACAATAGTCCACTCTAGAGGGTGAATTTTATGGAATTATCTTGTAGTACCAGTCCTCCAAATTCTTCTCCATTCCAGCCCGCACTAAAAATCAAAATGCTGTACTCTCACCCTTCTGTGTCGCTCTCTATTGTCATCTTTCCTTGGATGTGTAATGAAAAAGGAGGGGTTGTCTTGTCAACTGTAATAGCAGCATTTGGCCTTCAGTCTTGACGGGTGCATGCAATTGTGTGTGTTTGTGTGTGTGTGTGATGGCGCGAGGCCGTAAGATAAACACCTCATATTGCCATCCCTATTTTCCAATCTTTGTCAGTCCATTTCCTTGAGATCCTCACTCAGAAAAAAAAACTCACAATTTTTCTTAAGTTGTGTAAGTCTGCCTTTCATTCTGTCTTCCACACTTACACTCTATCACTTTTTCTCCATCTCTGCTGTCAAAAAGGAAGGAAAGTTTCCATCCTTACTCTGTTTTCTCTCTCTTTATCTCTCTCAGCATCTACCACTCACTTTCAGCAACATTTTGTCTCCCTTACCTCTTTCCTTCAAGTCTAAATAGAGTCTTTTTTGCCCTTGCCCTCTACCCTTATCTGTCCAACACCTCCACAAGCACCCCCATCTCAGCCCCACCTGATATGGTCAAAACCCTTAAAACAATTCCCGCCTCTCCTTTCCTTCTCGTTTTCGCTCAAAGCAGAATTTCTTCCACCCAATCTCACCTTCTCCTCACTATCTCAATTTTTCTACTTTCCCCCATGTCTTTCTCTCTCTCCTCCCTCTGATCCCTCTCTATCGTATTTTCGCCACTCCATTGTCTCAGCCCATTAGGCAGACACAAATCCGTTTGGAGACTGAGCCTTAGCACAGCCCCGTCCACACTCTCCTGGGTCCCGGTGCAGCCAGGAGAGAGCTCTCAGGAGAGGCAGACTCTGGCTTGTGGCCGGGGAAATCCATTTAAACCCTTGCCACAAAACACTGCTCTTTCCTGCTGCCTGGTGCACTTAGGGCACGTGTGCTTAATGACTGATACTCTCCCTTCACACACACAAATACACACATAAAGCCATGCATTCCTCTACTCCCCCACCGCCGCCTTCTCCCTCCCACTTGCCTGCATTTTCCATGCAATAAAACACAAACATAAATTTTAACATGTAATGCAGCCGTTGGTTCACTAACAGGATGGTTGGAGTGCTCTGAACAATTCATATGTTTTCAGGACACATGGTTAGCAAGGGTGGAGGTTAAAGATACATGTGTTTACAGTGTGGAACTGAAAGTGGGGAAGGTTTGTGAATGTACTATGAGCGCTGTACAGCAGCCTTTGTGCTTGAAAGAGTCATTTTAAATGGGAGTGGACGTTCCCTGCCATTTCCCCTTTTAGAGTTCTAATGGGAAGGAACAGAGAGAAGAGCTTCAGTGGTGGCCACTGGCCTCGCTGTGTCACTGCGACTCATGTCTCTTCTGGTACAGCGACCTGTTGAAACCAGAAGGTCAGCAGACAATCTAGTGGATGACGACATGGAAACAGCAAAGCAGAGATTGGACTCTAAGAGCTCCTGAATCAAACAAGTACTCAATGGTTGTCAGTGTCTTTGTCAAAAGGTGGCTCTCCACTGTAGGAACCCAGGGCAGGAAGTAGTGTGAACATTTACAAAAATGGCTCCATAATTGGACTTTTCAGTCTTTCTGTTTCCATTGCGGCGTACGATCTGTAGGAACAGCTTCGACCACGACGTTAACTCCGAACGCACCAAAACAATGACAAATAGTAGCTGCTGTAGGTAACTTCAGTTCTATGAGCATGTAAAAAATAGAACACTGGAGATGAGATGAGGTAGAATTTTAAGTTGTTGATTCCATTGTGGAAGAGGAGAGGATTGCCACTTGATGAGGACATCTGCAGAATTTCTTTTTTTTTTTTTAAACCAATCAGCGTTCACTTTCTCCGATTTCAACCAAACAGCATCAAGAACTGCACAACAGTATTTCAGGAGTGCTCAGAAGTACCCACCCTGGAGTAGGTACCTTTTTCTCCCCTGAAAATTGCCCTGGATGAGGGTCTACAGGGGCAGTTCTTGCAGTTAGAACACATAGACACAAAGGTTGGGAAGCCCTAAAACAGCCCGTAAGTTCCTGCAGTGAAAAACAGCCTCAAGTTTTACTTTCCCTGCATGAACATATATTTCTTCCTTAAGTGTCTATTGTTCAATACAGCTGTATGCACAAAGTACCAAATGAATGAGCTGATTTTGTGGAATGGAGTCCAAACCTAGATCCCAGGCGGACAGAGATAAAGCAGTAGCAGATTGCTTTATCCCATTAGGCAAGGCCGAGTAAATAGGCAGAGATCTAGCTCTCTGTCCTAGTGCAATCTCCAGCTGATCCTGTCACTGGCATCAGCTCTGTTGGCAGTTTGTCTTTCAAGTCAGACACCCCAGCTTAGCCTGCCTGCCTGCCTGCCTGCCTGTCTGTCCGTCTGCACACAGAGTTAATACGGAAGCAGTATGGCACTACAGGAGGAATTGAGAAACCAGTAAAAATGTCCTCTGTGTTTTAGGAATGCTTAATGATAAAAAGGACAGGGCAGTAAAGGCAGTTCCTAAAACACATTATCTAATTTTTCAAGGGTCACCAGTGTATCTCAGCCTATAATATTATTTACTGGGGCCATCACAGTGGAGGAGAGTCATGCTGAATCTAACAAATGTCAAATATACCCTGTTTAAGTTAACATTTAGAAAACCTAATAAGAAAAATGTCGACAGTATTTCAATGTGTGCAGCCAGTCTAGAATCTTTAAATGCATCTTTAGTCGATGGGAAAAAGCTCTCTGTGTACGGTGACGTAATCACCCCATGACAAGATTTCACAGGGGTAACAGCAGTACAAGCATGATTGACAGCAAACTGCAGCCAATCGAAGTGAAATCCAGCAGAGATTTAAGGTTAGAGTGTGGACTGACCTTGTGAGAACCAAACAGCATTACATTTTACACTACAGTGGCAGTTGGATAAGTAGATGTCTTGTCCAGGCTGGATGTCCAATAACAAGAGCACAAATTAAAATGGAGGTGTAAATGTAGTTGGACAATTTTGGGGTTTTTTTTTCTGATCAGTTGGAAACAATTTCTGCCGCTATCACATGTAAGCACAGGTTTCTGCATTCATCAACACTTTCCATTCACTGTTTCCAAGGTGAGCCCCTCTTAATATTCTAACACTTAAACCACCTACACATACTTCCTCGCACAGTTACTGTAAATGGCGATGTCTTTTGTTTTTACATAACCGATGCTGTTGGGTGCAGGTGTCCTACCTTGGCAGCCATGATCATGGAGGAGCCCCCGCGTACTCCAAGGATGGGGATGTGGGTCTGGGCTGAAATGAAGTCTAGAATCTGGGCGATGGCCTCCTGGTCGGTGTCGTCTCCAAACACCACGCCCTGCAGCCAGTGCTCCGTCATGAGGTCACAGATGCTCTTGATAATGCTTTTAGGGTCAGTCTCATTCATGGTGAGCACCTCAACGTTGGGCGCCATGTGGAGGAAGTCCTCCTTCTCTCTGGCCCCAGCCAGCGCCACTTCGCTGGAGTTGCCCACCAGGACGACGGCGATGCTGAGGCCACGCAGGATGTTGGGCAG
>OMNN01031280.1:4688-31756 GCA_900302755.1 Chromis chromis | reverse complement strand
CACAGCCAGAGTTATGTCTGATACTCAGTTATGTTCTGTCACACCAAGAAAAAAAGCTACAGACTGTAAAAAGCTTTTCTCCTCTCCTTTGCGTCTTCACAGTTTTTCTCTGTCTGCCCACTACTATGGTAAGCTTTCATGTCTCTATCTTATTTTTTATTGCCCGCATTTTTTGTCTACACACTGACATGTAGACACACATTCTACACAACTGCACGCCGTTTAAGTGAAAGTTGCCCAAGGTCCTCCGAAACTGGGACGATTCCCAACTGACGTTCAGCACCCCAAAGGTTTTTTTTTTGGGAGGGGTGTGTGTGTTTGTGTGCGCAGTGAAGAAGCCAACAAACCTGTTTCCCTTTTTCTGCGCTGCCAGTCGGCACACATGGAACATCTCAGGACAAACGACGGCACACAACAACGGAAAAACAACTGAAAAGAAACAAAGGCCGGCCTGCAGACGGTGAACAAACACAACTCAGGCAAAAGAAACGGGAAAACATATAAATTTATGCAGACTGATGCTGATATCTTGACTCTTTGCGAGGTGTTATGAAAACACATGCATGCAAAGGATAAATTATTCAAAATCATAGTTTGGAAGGCTTCATCCAAACCCTTTGCCAGTGGTCCAACAGGCCTTGTGTGACCAACAGACACTCTACACATTTACGTGCAGCTTAACAACACACACAGACAATCAGGAGACAATTAGCACCATACCTTACTGTAGCATGCCCCCCCCCACTGCTGTTCTTGGTGCTTTTCTTTCCAGCTGGGAAATAAAAAATCCAGAGACAATCTGGTCTCAGCTGCAAGAGATCTGAAACACTCAGAGAGGAGAAAGCCAGAGAGAAATCAACTCCCAGCTCCCCTTCTACATCTACGCCAATAGGCTAAAACCCTCCACTGACATCCCATCAGAGAGCGAGTTAAAGGGAGAGAGAGAGAGAGAGAGAGAGAGAGAGAGAGAGAGAGAGGGAGAGGAGGGAGTGTGCCAGTTGGGTGAATAAAGGGGAGTAGTTGAAAGGGAGACAGAGCAAGAGTCAGTGAGAGAGTGAGAGATGTAGGAGTCTGAGAGAGTGTGTGTGAGATAAACAGAAAGCGGTGGAGACAGGAGTTTAAGTCTCTAATTACTACTGCTTATCACAAGCCCATAAGCTTGTGATGGGTGGGAATGAGTGACACAGGACTTTATACACACTATACTCTGCTATGCCTGTATTGTGTATGTGTGTGCACGCTGTGTGTTTCAGCGTAGTAGGGGAGGAGAACCAAACATACAAACAATGGAGTGAAAGTGAAACCATATAGGACAAAAAGCACCAGCAGATGTGCCGAACAGGAGTGCAGCTCCTACTACGTGCCTTCTCGGTCACTTTCATCTTTACCGGCTTCTTTCTTCGCCCCGACCTATCTTGGTTTATCCTTCCCTGTTGGTGCTCTTCCACATCAGCATGACAAAGACAGAGAGGGGGACATGCACACAGACAGACAAGAGATGGGTGATAATAGAGTTATTTATATCTATCTATTTATATCTTCAATTTGTGACCCTTTAAAAACAACAACTGCCTATTCATTTTTATCTATGCTACAAGTATAGATGTGGACATTGTTTACCTCTTATTGTCAAAGCAGCTACTGGATGGTTTCCCATGTAATTTTGTACACATTTTCATGTTCCCCTTTAGGAAGAATTCCCTGACGTCCTTATGCACCATCACCAGGTCCAAATGTGTATTTGTCCAGTACATTGGTTTATGAGAAAATATCACAAAACTGAGACGGAGAAGACTGCAAATATTATACCTGCATTTGCATTTTCATCGTAAACATGTTTGCCTGCTGAATTCAGGATTTGGTTGCTTGCATGGATGTAAACTCTTAGTCTTGTTTCCCCTTTAAATAAGTGAAGGATACTCCTGCATTCTCTGCAGATCACACAGCAATGTGTAGAATGGTCTGACTACACCTCATTATCATTCTGCTGAGGGAAAACAAGCTCTGGTGTGTTTGTATTTCTTTAAACCAATCACAATCGTCTTGGACCTGGCTAAGGGCAGGATGCACCAATGGTGTTCACTCAAGTGATGGGGAATTGTTTTGGTGTAACATGTGCATGCTTGGAAGCAAATCCTTCATTTCAATGGATAATTCTAAGAAACAAATTAACTCTTTATTGCATGATCCAAACCTTCTGCAAATCTTGAAATTTTTTAGCTTGTTGCTTACTGGAGAATGTGGTCGCTGTTCTCCGTCATGAACACCAGTGGAAAGCTTATACCCCCAATCTACATGTGGTTAGAGAGACTATTATTCAAATATACAGGATAAAGAGGTATGTAATATAAAATCTCTTTTTAAAAAAATGCAATTCTTGTGACATTAATTTCCCTCTCCACTTCATTTTGCCACTTAAGGCT
The DNA here is from genome assembly GCA_900302755.1 of Chromis chromis. NCBI lineage: Eukaryota > Metazoa > Chordata > Actinopteri > Pomacentridae > Chromis > Chromis chromis. The sequence continues at coordinate 29,333 of OMNN01031280.1, read as the reverse complement.
AATATATTGGAAATCAGCAACATACACACAAAAATATGTCATGCCATTGACAAAAAACTGCATTTACAGCCACTGCCTGACCAATTAATGTCCGAAGGATGTGAATAACAAAGAAATGGTGGAATAAATACATTTACATTCATCTCTCCTCTTAGTTTCAGATGTAATTATATTTCTTTTGTTAATGCTTTTGCACATGAGATATTTTTATTCTTGAGATGGTGGAAAGAACACACAGCATGCAGTGAATACGAACTGTACAGCAGTCCCTAAATATGCTTGTGTGTGTGTGGAGACAAGTGTTGCTGTTTCTCTGTGTGTCTTCCATCTTGAAGTAGAGGGTGGGAATCAGGAGATGGCGAGAAGAGGCAGAGGGGTGCAGAGTTATGGCAAACCAAAATCTCTCTCCTCATTCATCCATTTGATGTTTCTCCCTCTTCTCTCTAATAGGTTCATGTCCTTGAGAGAAAAAAGCCTGAAAACAGCAAGATTCATCAAGAGGAACTTGGAACAACTTTTAAATCTGTTCTTACTCTCCTCATACACATGCAGATTTCACGCCTGCCGTCTTATCAGGGTTTGATTCTAGGCAGAGGCAGAACCGTATGAATTATAGATCAGCTCATATTCAACAGATCTTATGTAGCGAGGGGGGTAAAAAAGAAGAAGAAAGAAACCCGATCAAGTGATAACACCATTAAAAAAAACAAATAAACCTCTTATTCTGCCGGGTCAGTCACGTGTTTCGGATCAAAAACAATTAGTGTCTCCTCAATCTAAATCGATTAATAAAAAACACTACAGCATGGCAAGCACAGAACATGGTGTTTAGAATTTAGAGTAACGGATGGCGCAATCCAGTTTGTCGATAAACCAAATCCTCACTTAAATGAGAAATCCACGCCATGTTGCTGCCAGTTCAGCTGAGGGCTCTGGATCAGCCTGATTACTTTGGGCTGACTGCAGCAGATCGAAGTAATCCCCAAATACTACATAAGTATGTACATGGAACAACCATGTGGTATATTAAAGCACAGTGAGACAATGTGAGTGCTGCAAATTTTGTTAGTATTTATTGGAGGGCAGTTAAGGTGAAGGCATGCAAATGTAGCAGTATGAGTGTGTATGTCCAAGTGTAGACCTATTTGCAAAAGCTGCAGTGTGTTTGTTTGTTTGTAGTGGCTTGTTGCAGAAACAGAGCATGCTTGGTTTTATAATCAGGATTCAGGGATCACCTTTAGCCTCTGTAATCAGTAAGGCCTGTCCTAAAGCTACCAAACAGGGAGAGCGAGAGAGAGGAGGGAAGAAATTACAGTGCAGATGGGGACAGAGACATGCACAAGCGATGCAGCCTGAAAAATGAGGGAACGATGGAGACAGAATTTAATAAACTGAAACTCATGATTCCTTGGAATTTACCCTTTTACACTGCAACAAATCTATGAGGGATCTTGAGAAATGTCTTGCTTTGGGTACTATGTGCTGTAACAACATGAATACAAGATTGGTGTTTATACGCAAAGGTCAATTTTTGGGAAAACGCTCATTAGATGAGATGATTGGTTTTACTCTTGGATCTGTACGACAAGTATCAAGCTACATCTAGCAGCCACCTAACTTAGCTTGATACAAAAACTATAAACAAAGGCAGCTAGCCTGGCTCAGTTTTTTATTGTTAGTTTTTTAGAGACATGACCAGTTAGTTAACAACCTTTAAAGGTGCTGTATGTAGCTTCTGTGCTAAGCTAAGACAGGTTAGTGTTCCTGTATCTGCCAGTGCACAAAGGTCCATGTGATGTAAATTTTGCACTTTCCTCAGGTCTGTGAGTGTCCACATGGACTCCTCCACAGATATCTGTCTGCAGCCCAAAATATGTCCACATTCACAGTTTGTACAGCTATGCTACAACAGCATGCTCAGAAGTAGAGTACATGTGCAGAACCCATAAATGCCAATCTGCTGCACATGTATGGAACGGAGTCCAACAAGTGAACTGCAAGCAAACTAGAAAGTATTCTAAGGCCGCAATTATACTTTCTGCATACGAGAATACTTGGGGAGGTTTGAGAGGGTCCATGAATTAAGCTAAGATGAGCCAGTGTTATACTTCCCGCATCTACAAGTACACAAAGGTCCACGTGATGTAATTTACTGCTTTCCACAAGTTTGCCAGAGTCCACATGGACCCCTTCACAAATGTCTGGATGTACCTCAAAATTTGTGTCCACATGGCGATCATGCTACAAGGACAGTTGTGCCCATGCTCGGCAGTAGGGTGCATGAGCAAAACAATGCCAATCTACCGCACATGTATGGATCAGAGGTCTCCAAGCGGACTGTAAACAAACTACAAAGTAGTGTACAGTTGGTGTTAAAGTATAACACCAACCGTACATGAGTATGTACGTGAGTGCATGAGTATTGACGGGTCTGCTAAAGTTCATGTGATGTAATATTTAGCTAAGAATGGTCAGTGCTATACTTCCCTCATCCACAAGAATGTGTGGATCCCCAAGACGTAAATTTCATGCTTTCCCCACATCTGTAAGAGGCCACGTGGACCCAATCACAGATGTACAGTGTGAACCCTAAAATTAGTGTCCTTACAGCAACCATGCCCAGGAGGCTGTAGTGAGCATGGTCAGCAGTAGTGTGCATGAGTGGAACACGTGGAGGCCAATCTACCACACACATATGAAACAAAGTCCTCCAAGCGGACTAGAAAGTAGCATAAGGCTGTTAATATACCTTCCACATGCTAGACTTTGCTTTGCTAGGGGTCCCCAGTCCATGAGAGTCCACAGACTTTGGGATATGACTACTGTGCATGTATGCAACGACTTTTCCAAGCAGACTCCCACAGAGTAGATAAGTAGTGTAACAATAACAACTATGCATGTCCATCTGCACTGAAGTGTGATCAAAGCTTATTAACACAACTATGCATCTGTGGTGTCCACAGCTGACCATGTGTGCATCCGCAAGGGACTATAATCAAGGTTTGTAGACGAGGACAGCTGCAGACACCAATGGTCGTGTAGTTGTTGCTATTATGCTTCTTTTCTAGTTTCATACATCCACACAGGATTATATCTACATACTCCATGCATACACACAACTACCAAGCATTCATACGGTTGCCTTTCTAGTCGGCAGGCTGAATGTGGACATGCACAGAGGGGTCTGCATGGATGAAATTTACACTGGCCTTAACAACAAAAGCTATGCACCCATGGTATCCACAGCTGTCTGTGGTCATGTTTGTAAGGTAGTACTATTAATCAAGAGTTTAGCAGGCAGCTAGCTGTAGATTTACAACACATATGAAGATGGACACATGGAAGTAGTATCTTCTTGTCGACTCTTGGCAGGAAAGCAAAAAAGCATATTTTTCAAAAGGTCAAACTTTTCATTAACTGACGTTTGGAATATCTGCTTCTTATATGTTCAGTAACTCAACTCTGTGTACCCTCAACATGTGCGTGAGTGTGTGAACTATCCACAGTGTTAGCATGTGTACACAGCAGGTCTCATTTCCTGATTCTCCGGTCAGATGCTGGTTTCTCTTTTGAGAGTCGAGCGCACAATGACATCAGCTTCCGCCAACACACAAGCCGTCACCATGGCACCGCACAAAGACATTTCTAACCCCGAGGGAGGGGAAGCATCATGCTTGACACATTTATAGGAGAGGTCTGGGCTCCACTCCCCTCTTCTCGTATACCCTCCTCCTTCTTCTTTTTTTTCCAATTGCTGTTTGTCCAGCCGCCTGCTCTGTTTACCAGATCATCAAAGAGCCTCTCTGATTTCTGTGGCTAGAGTTCCCTGGGTCTGGCCTGGCGCTCCGTCTGCATTTTAGCCTCATTGCCTCTCTCTTCTCTTCCACTTGCTCTTCCGCTAATAGTATCCATTAAGTCCATTTAAAATCTTTCTTTCCCAGACTTCTATTTTAGACTTCCTTCTTCCCTCCCCCTCTTTTGATTTCTTTTCTTGTCAAAAGGAGCCATGACTCCAAGGGCAAAGTGCCTGGAGAAGAAGTGACCACCCACTGGGCTTTGTCTAAGTCTTTGCCCCAACGGACAGAAGGCCTGTGTGTGTGAGAGAGGGAGTGTTTTAGAAATACAGGCCAGAATATGGCAGGTAGGGGAATATATTCAGTGTCAAGTTGGAAAATATTACAAGATGCTCTGTAGAGTAATTTAGTTTTTTGTTTTTTTTTAGATATCTAAAAACTAAAAAACGAAGGATGCACCAATTTACAAAATCAATACTATCCCACGAAGAGCGTTTTAAATAAACATTCGCAAAGATAAATCAAATGGAATCGTCTTCTTTAATAAAATTTAGTCTTAAATGTTAAGACATCAAACATAACAAAGCAAAGATTTTCAGATTTTACACCATTGCGACATAAAATGTTTTCCATCAAATAAAATGACGTATCCAAAACAAAACACTTTGTTTTTCCGAGAGGGTGCTTGTGGTTTTAGTTGTTCCCTAGTCAAACAGCAACCAGATTTTCCTGTCAATAATGTGTTTTGTAAGTACTATACATGAGAGGTAAGTAAAATACTTCAGATAATGATATTTATATTTTTATATTATCTGTATTTGTATCAGGATACACCAGATTCAAGCTAAATCATGTAAAATAAACAGTTCCAATCCTTTTTACAATTCATGTTGGAGCTTGATTTTTAATTATTATTTGCTTTGATTCATTCATTTATACAATCAGTATAATACACCTCTGAAAGTCGGTACTGTATGCAAAAGTACTAAAAATTACTTTGGCACCACCTATTATATGCACATTAAATGATATACAATGAATTCACTGAATGTTCTGTAATGACAGTTAGTATAAAGTAAGGGAAAAGTCTTTGAAATCCATTGTCCAAACTGTGTAAGAACCCAGCCTCAGTTCCAACTCTCCCTCCGCCTCTAACTTCACATAATATAAACTGAAGATATTTTCACTGTTTTCTCAGGGGTCCTCCAGCAGGACAAATTCATTGATCAGCTCCTTTGAAAGTGCAGACATCATCTGCCTACAGTTTCGCCTCGAGCTGAAAATTTGCTCGTAAGCTGGATTTTCAGTGTTCCTGCTCAAAGCTTTCCTTGATTTCTCTCTCTGCTTTTGTTCTGCCACACAAAAGCATTTCCTTCTTGTGGCCAACAATGGAACCCCTTCACCAAGAATTGTCTCGTGCAAGAATTGTCACTTTATTGCAAAAGAATTTCCATATCACTCGGGTATATACAGATACAGGTAATTCAAATGATGACATTCATATGATAAATCAGAACACTCGCGCTTATGTGCAAATATCTAGAATAAGTAAAGCATATAGGAACATTTGGTACAGTGATGCTGCTGCTGAGGCACAGGGAAAGAGTATTGATCTGTACAGTATAATAATAATTTCAGACACTTCTCTTACAAGGTGTCATGTTTGTAACTATTTCAAGAATATATACTTAATTCTGACAGTTTTTTTTTTTTTGTTGCAACATTTTGTCTTGATGTGTGCTACAAATTAACATAATAAAGCTAAAGAGTAAAGAATATGCCCTCAACTTATTGTCCCCTTTACGTCAGCTCAGGCTGAACAAGCTTGGAGTCGCACAGTCTGTCACTCAGCCAGTTCAGAAACCGCAGCTTCCTGTACTTGTCTCACAACACCGAAAATCAGGCAACGTCACCAGAACTGTGTCGTGTTGCTTCCTCTCCCCCAATGGTGGCACCTCTTTCCCTGCGACTGCATCCCTTGGGTCCAGTGTGAGGTGATGCATTTCAAGCCAGTTTGAAAGCACCCAGGAAGGTGGAATCGCCGTCCAGGGACACGTTGGCAGAGGGCCGTGGGATCAGAAGCTCCAAGTAGTCCCCGACCTCCAGCTTCACAATACCTGAGGGATTCAGATGCCCATTTCAGACCTTGAACTGACATTTTGACATTGATCACCCTCACCCAACTACTCACAGACAGCTTGCCTGAGGGGGAAGACACGCTGATTGACCTCCTAACAGCTGTTGCTAAAAGGTTGAACATAGCTGGACACACACAGTAAATGCTGGCTCACCTCCTGTGTAGCAGGTGTTGAAAGCGTATTCGGGGTTCATGGTTTGAATGCAGCGGAACAGGAACACATATGAGAGCTCATCTCCCACGACATTCCTCTTCCACCGGATCACCACATGGCCCATTGCAAAGGTGCTGTCCATGTAGTAGACCTGCACACATTACAATACTGCGTTAAATCCATGAGGCATGGGTGCTACCTCATTTATTATTCATGCATAATTTGCATTTTCTCTTCTTTATCTGACCTTTCCTCAAGGTCTCTTAACCAAGTGCATGCTTACATTGAGCACACCCTTTTTTCACCCTCAAATTGCAAATAGGCTAGTAGCACCCCCTGGTGGGAAAACAGTGAAATGACAACAAAAAAAGCCTACCTGACTGTACACAAAGTAGAAGCCCTCCTCTCTGACTAAAATGCGGTCTCTGTCCTCCTTCAGGGCAGAGCCTCTATTCAGCCCAGCCTGCCAAGGGATACCTGTGTATAGTTCTGATGAAATTTCTGATCCAAAGCAGAACATCAAATTAGCAAACGTGCCAAACAAACAACAGCTAAACATCTGTTCCGAGAATAAACCAGTTTATGTTGCTGCTTAGAATCTACTGCATAAATGATAATATTAGTTTTAATGTGAAATCTATTTTTGCCTCTGGAATAATCAATATGATTAGTGAAAATGATTAGCAAAAAAGTAAATAAACATGCCATGAAATTCAAATAAAAAGACAAATCACCAAACTATATTGCCAATGTAAGACATACTGTACCTTTCCTGAAGGTTCTTCTGCTACTGTTTGCCAACAACTGCAGGCAAGGCTGAGAAACTGTCACAAAACACAAGAGAAGAATTTTGGTCAGCTGTTTCTTTACTGTCTAAACATAGCTCATTCCATTGCTATTACTCTGGTTTCTTGCACTCCTTTCCTGTTTGGACAAAACTAATAGATGGTAGCAATATCTCACCACATGACACTTGTTACTTTTCTTGTGGATATCAAAGCTAATAAGTTACTCACACTTGGATATGAGTGTGTCTGGCAGTGGGTAATAGTTTTTCTTGTCAATGGTCTAAAGGCAGATGGTGCAGACAGATTGTGATTTTCTGTTGTATGAATAACCTTGACTTGACATATAGTATAGGAAATTAAACTCTAGAAAGAGAATTACACAGGTATATATTGTACTGTATATAATATTACTCTTGTTGCAAGTGAACCAACAGTATAGTTTGTATAAATAGAAAAATAATGACTATATCTTATATGTTTAGAGTGAACTGCCAGGCTCAAGTGTATCCACTAGGTCTTACCAGATGTCTCTTTTTCAGCTGTCATCCTCCTCTTCCTTATCAGGTCTAAGGCATGTGGAGACCCTGGATCCACATCCTGGCTGCTTCTCCTGCCACTCTCAGTCTGTGCAGACATGATACAGTAGAAACACAGTGAATGCAAGTTGAATGCAAGTGAAATACAATACCTTGTATGTCTTGTTAGTATGTCCCCAAGGACTGGTGTTCTCTCACCTGACCCTCTTCTCTCTGGCTGTAGACTTCTAATTTGAGTCCCTCTAATTCAGATCTGAGAGATACCAGTTGGTACATGGACAAAGCTGACAGTAAGGAGGAGGTGACAGTGGCTAGCGTCAGCAGGAAAACTGGCCTGGACAGCCTTCCCTCACCTGCCCCTTTTCCAGTCCCAGGATCCACACCTGCGAAAACTGCCATAGCAGGACTCATACAGTCTCCAGAGATCACGCTGGCTGCATGACCAGTCTCACGGCTGAACTACGTTGCCTCTCTTTTGACAGACTAAAATTAGGAATGGTGGATGTTTTCTTTTGTCTTCAGGATTTCTCAAAAGCTGCTAGATCTGCCTTAACTCCTGTCTTTAAGCAAGACTGATTTCCTTAACTTTCAGTTTTGTCCTTATGTAGCTGGATCTAGTCTGGTCTACAGGGCTACGCAGAAAAAATACAGTACAAAACAGGGCAAACAGCTTCCCCTCTACTGTTCCGCTCAGCTAACCACACTCACTGCTTCCTGCCTGACCCACAGCCCTAACAAATCTATCTTCATCATGATAAAACGCATCTCAGCCTCTCCACATTTTACCAAACCATCCATAGTAGTGGGCACAGGAAATAGGCTTGGCAGAATGACAGAAACAGTCTGGTTATGAAAAAGAAGAAGCGATTTAAGACTAAGGAGGAGAAATAGTCGTTATTATTGACACCATAGCATCTAAATTTGACATGTACTGAAAGAAGGAAGTGCAAAAATTTCCTTTAACTTTGAACAGCAACATGACAAAACAAACAAATTCTCAGAACAAAAAAGTGAAGTGCTGCCACGTTACATGGATTATTTTGGAACCTAAAAAAGAAAAAACAAGGGGGAAACAAGAAAGGAAATTTTAATGTATCAATTTATTGCATGTTACAGTACAGAAAATAGTGAAAATGTGTGCTTACAAAAGAAGTTGTCGACATTGTTTGGAAATAGAAAAGAAACATAACTCTGAAATGGAAAATCACTCAAACTGATTGCTTCATACTGAAGATGACTCATTCAGATGTCTGTCTGTTCAGATATCCCATCAGTGCTTCTTCAATGCAGAGTCACGGTAAGTTATGGTAGATGTACACAAAGTATGTCAACACTGTGCAGGTTCATTACAAAAAAAAATTGCCAAGATTCAATGTAATCACATGCCAGCTCGCAAAGGCAACTTGCAAATTCCAAATTATGCCAACATTTTCAACAGTACTCGATCCAATCTATTCAAAATCATATGAACATTTAAAAAATATGTTCCATAGTGCATTTGCACAATACCTGGCTGATGATTTTCTATAAAAAATTAAAAGACATTCAGTTTGATTCCATTTCCTTTCATCAGCAGAGTGTTGGACAGTAACAATACATTTGTCTCAGATAATATTCTGTTCAGAATTAAATTTGCTTTAGGCCAGCCAACGAAACATTACATCAAATGAATGGCAACAAGTTCCTAGATCTTTACTTGTATGTAGAGATGGTGCAATGCAAACTAACGGCAGAAGTGTATAAAACATAGCTAGTGGAACAGAAGGAGTGAATATTCACTTGGTTGAAATCAGATTGCACAATGTGCACTAACTCAGCATATGGATTTGATATAATACAAAAAATGCCTGAAATTGTTCAGTGTCACCAGTGGAAAAAAAGAAGTCACACAAAAGGGAGAAAAGACTATAATTACACATTTTTTTTTTATAAAGCATGTTAATTTAAGACCACCATTTACATTCACAGTAGCCTTTACACCATTTTTCAAGTTGTCGTCACATTGACACACACAAATTTCATCTTTTGGTGTCGTCAAATTTTGTCTCGCGTACTGTTTACAAACAGTATCAAATATGGCTAAGGAGATCTGTTGAGTGTATTCAAATGGCTTTAATACCACTGCAGTGCAGTGTGCTGCATTTAGAAAAGCAAGAGCAGATAATAGTGTTTTAATTGTCAGACTCTGCTCCACCCCTTGGAAGACATGCAGGAAAGGTTAATTAGCTCATTAAAAGCCCTCCAAGTGAGTAAAGCCATTTTGCCACATCAGCATGGTGTGACAGAATCCTCCAATTCACAATTACAGTGCTGATGATAAAAGCTAACAAATAAACACAACATTTGATTAAAAATGCTCACACTTCATTCTTAGTTCTCAAAGGACAGGCTCAGATTTTTTCAAAACTATCTTAACACTATACTCACACGGCCATATACTGAATATGTAGCTTGAATGAACTATTTGTCGTGGTAATCATTCTTCCTGCCTGTACAGACCATTCAGAAATCCCTTCCTTATGCAACTAAGGCCAGTTTTAGGCAAATGTTTCACTTTCTGTGTCTCAGGGATGCAAGGGTATTCCACGCTTTAGCACACTGACACTTCTTATAGTCCAGTACTTTTTCTTAAAAATTCCCATTTATGGAACGTGCCAGACTGCGGTTTCTTGTTGATCTTCAGTAGACATTAATAGTAACACAGTGCTTTTCTTTCTTACTCAAAAAAGCTTTCTGGAAAACACCCACTTCATTGTATTACTCAGACACTGAAACCTTACATTAAACTTATGGGCAGAACTGTATTTACAAAATGAGAGACTTTATATTTTGTACCTTAATCTCTTACATTGGATTTACTTAAGAAATGTATCTCCTAATGGTCAGTAGGGACCAGAGGATGACAGCAACCAGTAACTCTTTCAGTATACTGACATGTATTGTAGCACTGCATCAAGATAGCCTTAAAGAAATCTGAACTTATCTGTAAATAACAAACCACACAGAGCAAAATCTCCTAACAAAACTAGAGAAGCCAAATTTGTGCAGTAGCAACTGGAGCCCAATGAAAAATAAAGATTAGCCTGTGCGCTAATTGTATTTTATCAGGACACGATACCAGGGAGAAAACCTTGTAGCCCAAAGAAACAGAAGTAGTCCGACAAAAAACAAGCTATTTTTGAACATGTCACCTTACATTCCTGACCACATCATCTCAGCGAACACTTTTGTAGCTGAACACAATTATTCAACAGTAAGCTTTATGCTATTGTTGCAGACGAAACTTTCAAAGGTATACAGAAATATTAATCACTACAATGTCAGGATCTGCCAAGCTTGTTGCACATATATATTAATTTCTTGCCTAAAGGGGAGAGAAAAAAACACTCCTTATGCTCCTCAAAGTATTGCTCAGAACATGTTAGTCCACATAATCAAACACGGGCAAATCCGGACAGAAAAGTGCAATGTATTAACAAAGATATATATATTTACAGTTTATCCTACATATCAGTGTTTAATTTTGTATATCAGAAGACCTGTAATTTTAAATCCTGTAATAATCAATTTTCACTGAAACACCATAGGCCCTTATATGGTCACGATACTATGACGAACTGTTTCATTTATTTTAATTCATTTCAGCAGACTCACTACAGCAAACTCTTCTGTGGTTGTGACATGTCTTGTGGTGTGGGCATGTATGCTCTGGCTTCATTCATAAAAGGTCATAAATACATGCATTCATAGCTGAAACACAAAAGAACCCAGGAGGACATTGTTAGCCTCTCTCAAACCCTTGAAATAGTGAAAACATGTTAAATTTACAGAAAGGTAAAAAGAGTGAAATAAAATACAAACCCAGACAAAAGCATAAAAAATGTACATTCTTTCCAAAAATCAATGAAGTCCCTCCAATCAATTTACTTCATCCAACCCATAATCTGTAGTCAACAGTCAGTCCCTGACTGGTTTTTCAGATAATGGTGACGCTAGCCGAGGGCTGAGCACTCTCCTCATGGGCATGGCTCTTCAGCAGGTCTTTCATGAACTGCTCCAAAGCAGCGAAGTAGCCCTGACACTGCCACGTGTCATTGTGCGTGCCCTCTGGAAAGATAGCCAGGCGTTTAGTCCGCGCAGGAGACAACTCGTACAGCTGTTTCATCATAACTGGTGGGATGAGCTGGTCTGAGAGACCAGACACAAACAGCGAAGGCATGCGGCACAGCGCCACCTGCCGATAGGACAGGAACTGATTCCTATAGCACCATAAGGGCAGCAGGCGCATGGGCAAGAAGGAGAAGAGCGTCGCTGCCATGTGGGGGATGCTGAGGAAGGTGTTTTCCACAATAATGGCTGCTACGCGGTGAGGGTTGGCTGATGCCAAGCGCACGGCCACAGCACCTCCTAATGAGCGACCAAACAGTACCACCTTCGTCTTGTCCAGATCAGGGCGGGTCATGACATAGTCCAATGTGGCCTCGGCATCCAGGTACAGCCCATCCTCACTGGGCTCACCCTCACTTTTCCCGTAGCCACGATAGTCCACCAGCACCACGTTAGCTTTTAGATTGACCAGCATCAGCAGGGCATTTGGCACCCTGTGACCAATATTACCTGCATTACCATGGAAATAAAGGATGGTAGGTGGAGCAGAGGAGGTGGGGCTGCTTTGATTGCCAGAGGTGACTCCAGGAGGTGCGTCCCCTCCTGTGTAACGGAGAAGGATGAGGTTAAGCTTCACACCATCCTTTGTGCGAATGTACACATTCTCATGTGGGATTCCTGTTGGCATGGGAACATAAAGGCGTGAGGAGGAGGGCTGGTCAGGGAAGTAGAGGAGAACATCCTGAAATTTGTACAGGATGCCAGCCACAGACGCTAGGATGAGAGCAAGGAGAAAAAATCCTCCATACAGGTGGAAGGTGAGGATGAGGGCCAAAAGAGAGACTCGACAGGCACCCCAGGACCAGGAGGCCAAAGTCAGGGTACAGCGCTCCATTGCCCCCCACAGCCTCCAGGGCTTCTCCATGGCTACACAAGAGCTGAGTCACAAGACACACACTCTGCAAATACACAGAAAAGCAAAGAGAGGGAAAAGAAAAGGGAGAATGTTTTAGTAAATCTGTAAATAACAACAACACCCATTTTAGAATACAGAAGCTCTCTTCAGCATTAATGTAATAATGAACACTGTGTTCATTATCCATGAGTCTAGTTGTTAGCTCCTTAATTAATATAAAAAAACATGGATACAATGTCAAACAAATTGCTTGTGTAATCTAACAATCCCAAATCTAATGTACTAATGTTGAGAATATGAAAACATTAATCTGTAATTTGTATAACATTCATGCAATAAAAGGCTGAAGAAAACACCTGTTAATGTTCATCTTATTATAAGTCAGGTTTATTCAAAAGCCTACAGTGCAGAGATGTGATTCAAATAAAGACAACAATAAAAAGCATTACTTGAAGCAGAAGGTTAAAAAAAAAAAAACTTTATTGGATTTATCACTAACACTCTTTTATCACCATCCAAAACTACCTCTGTTGTAAGTCTTATGTATTTAAAGCATCCAGCTACTTGAACCAGCACCGGAGATTTTCACAATAATATTAATCATAAAGTACCACAAAATACTGTGTAATGATGTGACAGGAGAACTGCAATCAGTCTTAACCAACCCTTGTCTGTATGTGTGTCACAACCAGCTAGAAAAATGTTAATCAGTGATGCTCTCTGCTGGTAATGTGGCCCCAGTGTTGCATATTTTAATATGTTTTCCATCTTTTGTAGCTGCAACTACACCCGATTAGATGGATCAGGTGTGGTCAGCAAATAAAGATTTGATGGGCACCAACTTTTGATGAACTGACAATGTCAGCTCAGGTCTAGGCACTATGTGCAGGTATATGAGGTTTTCCAGGTCCCCAGTGCTAGAATAAATTAGTGTTGCCTTTACAAATATAAAAAAAAAGACTGAAACATGTATCGACCCCACCCACAAGGAAGAAATGGTGACAGCTGCTGCAAGCCTGATGTAAAGCTTACACGACTAACGTTTGGACAGCTTTGACAGTTAGCTAGCTTATGTTAACCAACGCCAACGGCAGCCGTCAATCAGCATAATTTCTGGTCTTCCAAAACAAGATGCCAATTCAGCCTCGGAGGTACGCCGAGCTCTGACCCTAAAATCGAACTAAACCCAATTTAAAACCAACGTTAGCTGCAATCGAGCTAGCTCAGTGACAGGCATGCTAACAATTAAGCTATCCTTTCCTCCCATCACTCTGCTAGTGCTGTTAGCACTGTTAATGTAGCTTTACAAGTTAGCCACCTAGCTACCTCAGTAATGGTTAGAAAAGCAGCCACCTACTCACCCTTCTCTCATTTTAGCGTCTCAGCTGCATGAAATTCGTACGAAACAGTGACACATAGACAGCACGGTCACTGTCATCCAGCTCTGTAACGGTGAACAAAAGTATAGTTCCTGTAACAAGCTAAGTGACTTCAGTGTCATCAACAACCGGCGAGACTAGCTACACAGCTGGTTAGCATTACTGGTGTAGCATTTTTAAGTTCCGGGTAGCGCTCATCACTAGGAGGAAAGTTCCGGTAAACGGATGGTCCGCACACATCAATTTAACCAGTGTAGTGTTAAAATACAGAGAGAGCACAGCAGCAGCTACTAATACCAATATCAGTCTAATTTTACCAATAACGCGTAATGCAAGCGTCTTGAACACAGAGTTTGATTTTAAGTTCACTAATCAGCATTGCAGTTGCAATGTAATCTTAAACCACCAGGTGATGCTGTTTGATAGAGTATAATCCTGAAAACTCACCAAATCAAGCCTAATGTTGTAGGGTTAAAAGTGAACTCAACTATAATAGATTTAATGACATGAACAATGACCAGAGCAGTACACAAATAGGCTGAGGATTGTAGGATGCTTATCATTTATGACAAATAGGCAAATACAGAAAGTTTTTGATGCTAACATAGGCGTTTACAAATTAGCACTACCCATTAAACACTACATTCCTTTAAAAAAAGATTCCCTAAAGAATAATCCCTTTCCTTTCCTTTCCTTTTTGACAGTGTGTTGGTGGAGTCAGAATTGACACATTTCACAGCCTACAAAAAGTGGGCCAGTTGTAGGTGTGAAAGCCGTAACACTCTGGTGGCATAGGGTGATGACGGAAATACCCATGAATAAAATGTATGAAAGAACAGTCAGGGCAGGAAGCATGTCAGGATTCACACAACTACCACCTCAGCTCCTGTTTACCTGGGACAACAATGCAACCAATGCAGATTTTACAGGGTAAGTTCAACAAAACAAACAAAGGAGAGGTAACTGAGAATTTAAGCTGACTGATGGTAATGACACTCATACTGTTTATTACTTTACAGACATTTAAATAACAGTACAGTGCAAGTTACTTACAAACTTGAAAAACATATATTGATATTTTCCATCTTTGTAGATTGCCCATTTGTAGTCTTGTTTTTTTTCATATCTTGCTCACACTCAGTGTGACCTTGGAGGGGACAGACAGATTATGTGCACACTAGCACAGCTGTTAGGTGTTTAATTCTGTCCTTGAGGTTCGTTGATTTGATTCTGTGTTGTCCAAGTCAGCACTGAAACCTTTGAATGGAGCATGCTGTTCTTTTCTGTTGGACAAAAATTTCACACGCTTGCAAAATTAAGTCGGAATAGATCGTCCATCCATTAGCTAAACTCACATGATCCTGTAGAGCTTTGTAGAGGGGAGCCTATCACAGCTGGCTTTGGGCAAAAGGTGGGGTAAACCCTAGACATGTCGCCAGACGACCACTTAACTTAACATGCATGTCTTTGGACTGCAGAGAAAACCCACGCATGCAAACATGTAAACTCCATGCAGAAAAGCCCAAGAAGGTTAAAACCCAGAACCTTTTAGCTGTGAAGCAACAGTTCTAACTACTGCACCACCAGGCTGCCCAAGTCAGAATATAATACACCCAAAATATAGTCAGCATATGAAAGCATATGGTTGATGATGCAAACATTTGAACAATAGCAATAATGAACCTTAAAGCTACAACATCAGCACTGAGAGTTGTGTGTAGAAGAATTGTGACATTAATAAAACCCTCTACAACCTTTACAGAACTACAGCTGATCAGCCCAGGGGCATTTTGCACCTTGTACAATGACAAGGAGCAGCACAAAAGATTGCATTGCATATGTGTAGATGTTCAGTGGTTCATTTTTGTTGGTAAAATGCTCCACTGTGCCTCATTTTAAGCAAAAATTCACCTGGAAAACAGCCTCCAAAGGGAAAATGGTTTCTTTGAACTTAATCATTCTGACTTAGGAACGGGGATGATGACTGTATTTTTCAGCTTGAACAGATTGACTTTAAGATTACGTCTGCGTTCAGACTCATTATTCAGAATGTGTAGAATCACAGTGCAGTGGCCGTTTCGTCTGCAGCAGCCCTGCCTGATTTGAGGTGCTGTATGGTATCTATGCAGCAGAATGTATGGTGGGCAAGCACAAAAGAACACACGCGCAGACACTCTCATACACTTGTCTCTTAAGGGTAAAGAGAGTGCTGGATTCTGACACACATATTCAGCTTATAAGAGACTGACAGCTGGCAAGTTCACACTCTCTTACCTATGACTCAATTACCTTTGACATGTCAGTCAAAACATCTATTACACACACTAACACACACACAAACCCTCGTGCACTCTTGTGCACACGCGCTCTGCAGCTCCACTCTCGTATCCCACAACTAAATTACTTGAAATATAGCACTCTAAACAGCTGGAGGGCCCCAGCTCAATAACACAAAATCAGAGCTGCTATAGGACGAGGAGTGACTGCGATGACCCTGCTGGGAATATCATATCATCAGGCCAAGGGTCATACTTACCATGCACCTCACGTCACGCACCTAGTGGCCTCCTAAAGACACCGGAGCGCCAGAGTATAATTCTACAAGACACCCATGCTTCCTGTTTTATAATATAAGAAATTGCACTCAGCTTTAATGCAGATGCCGAGCTATTGATGTGTACTGATATTTCTGTCAGTCAGCGCCTTTTTACGGCTGATGCTGTGACTTTAACTCCTTGCATGTAGGAGCAGCCGTCGCTGCATTGTTGCTGGGTTTGTAAAAGACATAGTTGAGCTCGTCTGACATTATCGCGAGCGATGCCTCTTGATTTGCAAGTCACTGAATGCCATACATAAGGTGATAGATGGTGGTGTCCATGGCTACAATGTAAATGTGTTGTCACCTTGGAGACAGAGCATTGCTTTGAGTCAGAGAGGACAGCTACATAATACCAACTCTTCATTTTAAACACAACATAGAAGAGAGGGCAAATACAGGCAGAAGTTACCTGTCAGCGCAGTACGGCATCAGACTCTGTTTTATTCCTAATACATAATTAACAAAGCAGGAGCTACTGTAGCCCAGATTGCTGTGTTGTCGTGCCAGTCAGTAAGATTTAATGAAACTGTACACTGTACTGTGATTTACATTCATGTGAAACAGACAACCCAACCTGACATTGTGGGCATGCAGCACAGTGTGCCCTATACACGATGCCTGCCAGGAATAAATTAGGTGGAAATTGCTGTATGTCTCAGGCAGCAATTAGGAGGCCTCCTGTGGCATCGAGGTAGACATTTAATAAAGGCTACATTTCGCTCATTTCCCTTGCAAATAAACCTTCTGTCACACTTATGATGATATCTATCACTCTAATTAACCTGCCGATATAGGTTTTGTGCGTGCTTGTGTTTATGTGTGCAAGCGCCTGTGTTAAGCAAGAGACCCTCCTTGCTGAAGTTCAGGGAGTGGTGATGAGTTGGAGACGACAGTTAAAAACAGACCATTCAGTGCAGTTATAAAGCAGTAACTGCAATACGCAGGGTAATTACATGTTATTATTATATATTTGAATTTGTGATGGGGTTTTGTGTAGCCATGAGCAAAGTATGACACTCAAACTTCTGTTTTTTTCCTTAGTGTGTATACTCACTATGATAAATTGAGCTTAAGGGAACAGTGGTCACCAATTTTCCCTAAAAGGCTCCTATCACATCTTCAGTATCTTCAGAGTGTGAATGATGTTATCTAAGTCATCATCACTCCTCTGATCTTTGCCCGACCTCCTCTGATGGTAGAAATAGATAATTAACACATTTGGCCATAGTGCCAAAAATCAAAATGAAAAGATAACTTTCAGAGAAAGCTTTCTTTGGCTCTCCAGACCTTTGAAAAGCCTCCACGGGGGTAACGTTACTTGCCAGAGCTGCCAAGTCACGCAGTCTTCAAGTGGAAATTCATTCATCCAAGTACAGTGCCGTGCATAAGTATTTGCCCTCCTACAGAAATCTTCTATTTTCGTGTTTTGTTTAGTGTGGCTGGTGAGATTAAACCCAATTGACAAATGAATTTGGTCATTTGGTAGATTGGTAGCTAAGGGGGCAATTATTTTTTCACATAGGGCAAGATGGCCTGGACAGCATTTTTCCTTCAAAAAATAAAATCATCATTTAAAAACTGCATTTTGTGCATCTTTGTCTTACATTAAAATTTGTTTGATGATCTGAAACATTTAAGTGTGACAAATATGCAAAGATAGAATATTTCTGTAGGGGACAAATACCTTTCCACTGTATGTTTTCCTGCATTTATTTGAGATAAGCGAAAATGTTTTTTTTTCTTGACAATCTTTTTTGTTATTTTTAAAAAATCTTGCCATCATGACGTTACAGTTAAAGGAAAAGTTAGACATTGTGAAAAATATACATTTTATATTTACTTTCTTGCTGAGAACAAAGATGGAGCAAAGATTAAGCATGAAGCTGAAGTCAGGAAGCAATTTGTCCAGTCAGCACAAAGATTGGAAGCAACATCTAGTTTGGCTCAATCCAGATTTCAAAAATATGCCAACCTGCATATCTACAACTAGGAATTAATACATTGTATCTCTTAATCCACACAAGGAGAAGTGATAAAATTTAAATATGTGTTTTAACGTAGCATTCCAAGATTTAACTACTTCTTGATGGAAAACAGTGGTTTACAGTGTTATATAGTGAACTCTAGAAGGTAGACAGGTCTTTGAACTTTGGACAGAGCTAAACTTGCTCTGCCTCAGGTCTCCACTCCCCAATGACAAACGTGAGAGTGCTATCGATCTTTTTGTTTCAGCAAGAAACTGAATAATCATATTTCACGCAATGTCACACTATTCCTCCGAGGCAAAAACCACCTCAGCTACCACCACCACAGCTCCCGACTTATCCTCATCATTACCATCATTATTAATCCCAGTTGCAGTGCAATATTTTAACAGCTATATTGTGCCCAGAGCTCAACACATTTAGAAAAAACCAAAGGATGTCTCTCTGTGAAGGGCATTCTCTTTCTGAAGGAGGTGCAACCATGAAATAATGTCAGCAGCAAGGCTGTTTTGAGAAAGAGCAATATCAAGGGCATGCTGTAATTACAATGTGTTCGATTTAGCCTGTGGAGACCGGAGTCTCTGCAGAGAAGTAGAACCCGCTGTCCTTGAAAAATGTAGCCACGTTGCCTGAGTGAAGTCAAGAGGTTTCTAAAGGTGTTCTAAACTGTAAAAATTTTGAGTGCATATAGGGTCATGCTAGTAAACCCTATCCACTCAAAGAGCAAATTCACTCAATCTGGAGAAGCTCAGTCACTTTGTGAAGGTCAGTCAGACCAGTAATAAGTGATCGTTTGAGTTGTTTTGGGAGATCACTCCTGACTAAGCTGATACCAGAGGACATGTAGAGTCTGGTCGCCAGTAGAAACAGACAG
The DNA here is from genome assembly GCA_900302755.1 of Chromis chromis. Taxonomy (NCBI): domain Eukaryota; kingdom Metazoa; phylum Chordata; class Actinopteri; family Pomacentridae; genus Chromis; species Chromis chromis. Next base: position 10,064 of record OMNN01031280.1, on the reverse strand, counting down.
GGTTGGGGTCCCGATTAAAGGTTACTGTTTTATCCTGTGTGGACGGAAAGGCCATCTTTCATTTCTCATTTAAGAAGTCTGTGTGTGTGTGTGTGTGTGTGTGTGTGTGTGTGTGTGTGTGTGTGTGTGTGTGTGTGTGTGTTTGTGCACCAGAGTGTGGGTTTGCATGGGTAGGGGTGTGTTAGTGCACATGTACTGAATAAGTAGATGGCAGGTTTAAACGCAGAGAGTTATTAATCGTCTCCAAAATGTGAGTTTTTAACCTTCAAAAACTGGTTTGCATACCTGATAAATAACACTGATGAGCAGCCAAATGCAAAACAGATGATGGTGTTTATATAATACAGAAGCTGACTGAGTTCGCAAATTTGGAACACTTACAAAATGGATCTTAGCGAAAGATTCAATTAGCTTATGAATTATTTAAACTTATTTACACTGGATAACAGCTTACAAGCTCGACAAGAATGTTTCCGTACATGCATTGCAGCAGAAGGAGGGCTTCTAATCAATTCCCAGTACACACACTATCATTTGCTTAAGTATGGCACTGCCTTGAAAGTAATGCTTTATGTGACGCAAGTGGATGAGGAAGGTACTTATTCATCAGTGCGTGTCAGCAGGTCATGCTCTAAACAGGTCCTGTAGCACCGTGTTGCAAATAAAGACTAATAGCCTGGTTGGGGGCAAATAGTATAAGTGCTAACACCAAACATTCCTCCTTAGTCACTGCAGGCTCAACAATGAGCTGTCCACTTAGAACCTTGCAGGAACTAGAATTACTTACCAGTGCTACACTTAAAGTCACGCAAGGTGGCTGCTTTTAGGACACTTTTCCAGAACATGACATATTCATCATACGCAGTCGGCTTTCTGTGTCAGAGTGGTTTGCATAGAGAGGGTTGTGTGAAAATGGTAAGCAAGAATGATTGAGAGGAAGGACAGAAAAACAAGCCCATGTGGTGATATACGCATCGCTCCCTTTTTCCGTTCTATGACCCTGTAGTAAGTCAGTGTAATAACCATTGCTCAGGCAGCCTTGTGATTTAAAGACAAGAGTTTCAACCCGAGAATCTGGGCGATCTATCACTGCCTCCCCTCTTCATCCTCCCCTCTTTATCTCCACACTTGGCTCTTAGTTGTTGTCTGTTTCAAGCTATTCTTCTCTGCCTCTCTCTCACACACACACACACACATACACACACACACACACATAGACACAGGTACAAACTCCCAGGCACCTCCCCTTCCCACCCCTGGGGCCCCACACAATAAGAGCTTAATGAAAAGGTACTTTATACTGGCAGCTGTGACACTGGGGAGATATCTTTAAATGTCACTGTTAATGGTGGGAATTAACAGAGAGCGGGCTGTTCTGTATCTGTGTGTGAACATGTGCATCCTGATGACAGCTCATGATACCTGGTTAAACGAGTCACAGCTTTTTTTCTTTTTTCTTTTTTTGCCCGTGTATTGTGTGTGCATGTTTGTGCCGCTTCCCCACCTAGCAGTATATAGCTGCAGTTCATCCGGCTGATTTATGGTCCCCAGGCCTCGGCTCCCCGGACCACGGCTTGATTACAGTGCATCACCGCAGCTACGGCCATGACCCCCCTGTGACCCCATAAATTAGCCCCCTCTGTATGATGGTAGCCCACAAAATCAGATGATGCCGATCTACTTGAGCTGATTGATTTAACTACAGACATAATTTCGGCATATCATTTATGATACCCCGGTCTTCTTCCGTCAAATCGAGCATCTCGGTGGTGCAATGCATCACGGCTCCAGTGAGCCTAGCGGAGCACGGTGAAAATAGGATTGATGCACCTCCATGCATCACTGCCGAGAGGATTCCTTTAATGGTTACAGTAATGGTTTACATGCTTGACGTAGGCTGACCGCGTCGCTGCCATCTTACAGTGAGGCAGAACACTGGTCACATTCTTAAACTCTGGTTTTACACTGAGACACAGTAGGCCGAGGCAGCACAGAATTTATCACTTTTGACCTTTTCCTGAACTTTACTCTGTCTGTGGCAGATATTTACAGAGTCTCGCGGAGAGCAGCATGACTGATGGAGAGAGAAGAATGAGTGTCCGAGAGAGAAAAGAGGATGGTTGTATGGGAAGAGGGAAGTACTGAGTGGATGTGATTTGCTGCTGTGGAGAAAGGAAAGCCTCCTTCACATCAAAAGCTGCTTTTAGGGAGCTGAAAATGGACGGATAGCACAATTTACACTGACACAATCTTTACATTTAGCATGACCCCGGGCTAACTGAATTTACGGTGATGCATCTAAAAAAAAAAAAAAAAAAAAAAACTACTTGTAAACTGTTGCTAATGGAAGGCACTCATTTCATTGTCTCAGTTCGGCTTAGATTTTAGATTGCCAGGAGAAGCACAGATGTGTGCTGTGATCAGAAGTGGAGCAAGCCACCACAGGGGGAGAGGGAGAGATTCGCACGTGACTGGTAGACTGCAGAGTGTGTCTGCAAAGTCATCTGAGGTCGGTCAGTCTGTGTGATGAGATAGATGACGCAGAGTAAGGGCCCAGGCTGAGTACAGCACGGTGCCACACAGGCCCAGGCTTTGCACTTTGTATAGTAGATCAGATAAGAATTGAGCCTTGGCTTTGTTTACAAACAAGAAAAAGCCACACAGACCATGTTAAGTGGATTTATACTACAGCGTTGATGACCACATTGAGACTGCTTGTGCTTTCTTCTGCATGTCTCTGATTTCTGATGTCACTGGGTGAAATCGACTAGAACCTGTCCATCCATCCATGCATTCTCTTGTGCTTATTCGTGGTCGGGCTAAGCAGGTCATTCCAGATGTCCCGCTCCTCAGCAATGCATTCCAGTTCCTCCTGGGGGTTCCCAGGTCAGATAAGATATGTAATCTCCCCAGAGAGTTCTGGGTCTACACCGGGGTCTCCTCCCAGATGGAGTAAGGTGCCCGGGAGGCATCCGAATAACATGCCTGAATGAATCAACTCAGCGGGCTCCCTTCGATGTGAGGGAGCAGTGAGTCTATTCCAAGCTCCTCACCCTGTTTCTAAGGCTGAGCCCAGCTTGCAGCTCATTCTCTTAGTTACTACCCGGAGCTCAAGAACATAGGTGAGGGTTGGAATGTAGCCCGACTGGGAAATTGAGAGCTTTTCCTTCTGTCTGTGCTCCCTCTTCACCATGACATTCTAGTGCAATGCCTGCACTAATCCGTCTCTCCATTTCATGCTCCTTTTTCTCCATCACTCGTGAACAAGATCTTGAGATACCTAAACCAATTTGCTTGGAGAATGAGACCTGAATGAATCTGGAATCATAGAGCAGCACAACCTTATCTGTAATAGGTAGAGCCCAAAGAAGCTACATGTCTCCACCGCCCAGTGGGCCCACCACCTTGTGACATAAGCAATGGTGCATAGCATGGGCTCTTATGCATTGTGACCCCTGGTGGTGCAGACTCCATACTATCCTTTAACAAGACTAACAGTTTATGGCCTAATAAAAGCTGTTTGAGGGAGTGCTTGGACACAGTAGTGTTTTGAGCTAAAGTCAGCATTCTAATATACTCACAGTAACAATGCTAACTTTGGAATTTGGAATTACTATTTGTTTAGCATGTTGGCATGAAGACATTTATCTACTTAGCAATAAACGATAAACCTGAGGCTGAGTTTTAAGGTCCAGTTGATGTAATAAATGTTGAAATATTTCACATTTAGTAAAAACAACTAGGTGTACAGGATCTGTATTAAATTCATGGCAATCCAGTAAATAGTTCATTCTGGACCAAAGACTGATTGACAGACTGACGTGCGGAGGGAGACACCATCACAAGCATGGTTGAAGATGGTCAAGCACCAAATGAGAAGCAATAAGGCTTCCAAAAAGGCTGTTGTGGCATATTTGATTAAAAATATAATCATTTTGCTGATATATTGCAGCTGATTTAAGCAATTTTCACTGCGGATCATTTTTGCAATTACGCAGAAAGACGGTGATGACATGAGTGAAACAAAGATTGAAGAGCAGAAATTGCTATGGACCTGTGTGATTAGCCATGTGAGCTGTGTTTTAACACAGTGGCAGTGACTGCTCGGTGATGTTCCGAGGCTCAGCATACTAAACACTCCAAACAGAAGTGAGGAGGAAAGGGAAAGACAGATGAGGCTGGGTGGATTGGAGCAGAGCTAAACTGGCCTTCCTCCAGCCCCCATCCCAAGTGCAATCTGGGTAGTAGCTGCATGCTTATTCCTGTGAACATACAGCTCCTAGAGGATGAGAGGTGACTGGATGTCAGCACTGGATGCTACTCAGTTTCCATGTTAGCCAGGATGTGACTTCACTCCTAGTTCTTCAAAGGCTGAAATATGCATTTTTCCCCCCGACTTTCCTGTTGGATCCAGGGGAAGACATCCCTTTCATCAGAAGGTGCTTTTCTCTGACAGCACAGATTAGTGCGAGGCAAATGCATTTAGAAATGTCAGGCTCATTTTCCTTGCTCACACACTGAGCCTTTACCATGCTTTGCATTAATAAAATCCAAGGTCTCCTCTCTGTTGTCCTATTAAATTCGGCATATAAAACATGTGTGTGTGTTTGCATAGCGCAAGCATTGCAGAATTCAAATGATGCCAATAGCTCTGTGCAGGTGCAGAAGAATAGCCACTTCAAATCAGTTTGATCTCTATTAAGGAAGCTGAACTTAACGTGAACAGAGAGGACTACCGAGTGAGAATTGAAAGCGGTGGAGAACAAATGAGGCTCCTGCAGGTCCAGCCCAGGTTGCTGATGACAGTAGGGAAGCATGGTGACATAAATACTCTGGGCTAGGCTGCTTTCTCAGCTGGAGTGTGGAGCCTGAGTCTCAGCCCTGGAGTCCCTGTTAACTCTGCCTTCTGTTGTTTACATTTAGGCTAAAGCTGATGTTAAAGGAGCCCGCGCTCTCCATCTGGAAATGTCGATGGAGACACTCCATGAGTTTAGGATCTCCTCAAAAATGTGTGCGCATCTGTGGATTGATCAAACATAGTAAATTTAATTGATTTGCTTTATTCTTTTGCTTAAAGCTACTTTGGGATTAATTCTAAAATCTATAATCGTGATGCTCTCCTTTTGTAAAGTCAACAAGTTTATAGCCATGCTATCGACACTTGATGCTTTATTTTGTATTAACCCTAGAACACTAACATATCAATTTGTAACACATCACTAACGGTGGGTATATTTTACCTGATATAACATACCTGATAAAAAATACTTCTAATCAAAATATATTACACTACAACAATACATGACAAATTGAAGTACTTTTCTTTTCTTTTCCCCTATACAACATCTCATAAAACGAAAAAAGGTATAATGGGGA
>OMNN01031279.1:0-10786 GCA_900302755.1 Chromis chromis | reverse complement strand
CTCTTTTCTTTTTTTAACATAATAGTATCCCGCCGTATTTTTTCCTACCTCCTTGCTGCCAGATGTTTAACAGTATAGTTTGGATCAGGTCCAAAATTTGGGGCTTCTGATGGATGTGCTTCACGCGTATTTATAATATGATTGCTATATGATTAATGTTACATCCTACCAAACAAATAGCTCTTTTAAACACTGTTGACAGCATTCATGTGTGGATGATGTTCACATTTATCCTCCATGAATTCCTGCAACAAATTTCATGGTGTTTTCACAAAATATTTCACTTTGCGTCACTTCAACATGACCCGCAGACTCCCCCATAAAAGTAACATCACCAAAGGTTGTTAAAATATATATATATATACATGTTTATGTTACCATAACAAGAGGAAATAGAAATATTGTATGCACAACTTTAAACAGGCTGTTAAGTGGCTTTCCCTTGAATCTCCACATTATGCACCGTTATAAAACACTTAGCTGCAGTTTAGCTGCGTTAGCGAAGCTTCTCCCCAGCTAATCATGCCACTGTGTGGTTAACCACAGAAAATGCTGAATCCAAGCAGCTCCTCCGCTCAGGTAGGCACATGCTAACAGACAGCCCCACTATGTGAGTCACAACTGAAATATTTTTCTCATTAACATGTTACACAAAAGACTGGCACTCTCAACTCTAAACCCAATGAATATGAAAAAGGTGCAGACTCATGGATATTATAGAGGATGTTTGCTCTTGCAAAAGCATGATTTAATGCTTCTTTATGTATGCAGCAGTCAACAATGAGCACGTTTTAATGCTAAGTCCATCCCCATGAGAGTGTAAATACTAATGACAGCTTAGTGCTGAAATATGCACCTTGTTGACTGCAGCTGTGCACATAGAGAAGCATAAATTGTAGACGTCCTTTTACAATAGTCTTACTCATTAAAACGCTTCTATTATAAATACGGGCCAGTGTTTCACACTTATTCCATAATATTCATTATCCTCGTATGTGAGGGATTTTAATGCAAAACAAATATTAACATAAGTATTTTTGCATTATAGAGGATACAAGATGAAGTAACGCTAACAATGCAATACTCGTTATTACATATTCACATTTTTAATAATTATATTCAGACCGCATGTCATACAACAGTAGCTGTTCTGGCCCTCAGGCCTCCTGGTATTCTGTCATACCAGGTAGTTCATAGCATTCACTGGACTTCCCAGAAGTATTTCATTGCTTGATTAGATGGGTGGGATGGAGAGCAGCGGGGCTTTAAGAGAATCACCTTCAACATATATGGTGAAAGAAACTCACTTTCACAAAAATTAAAATGATTTGTGTCTATTCAATACAAGTATATTTATTTACTACAAACACAAAGCTAAGTTTAATTACTTAATTTCAGCAAATAAGATTTAAGTCTTATAGGTGCAAAGCAAATAACTGAGATTTGTGCATTTGTATGGATTTCAGACACGTGAAGGTTCAGAGCTCTCATGAATAGCTGTTAAAGTCTTGACTGGAGGAAGAATCCATCAAATCGGTGCAGTTGTTGGCACCTTCTGTCCAGCTATATATGTGGACAAAAACATTGAAGATATAGTTTGTACTATAGTGAGCCACAAGGAATTGCTTAAGTCATATTAGAAATAAGTTGGCTAACTTGGTTAGAAAGCTTACAAACATAACATTATCTTTTCTAAAATGATTAGGTCAAGATGAAATTTGTGTCACTAATTAAAAAACTGTGACCCAGCAACACAATCCTAACATGTAGAAATTATTGCATTTGTTCTTTGCAGTTTAAGGGTTTGTGATAGGACAAGAATAAATGTCCCTTTATAATGGAAATCTCATACATACTATGTAGTGTTGTACTGTGCTTTAGTCAAGGCATTAAGCAAAAAGAAGGGGAGAAAAATCCACAGATGCATGACACATTATAAAAGCTGGAACAGTGCCTCGGCCCATTAACGATAAAGGGGGAAGTGGCACGCTAATGCATATTAAGCACAACAGTATTGCTGGCAACTACCATCACTAGTCTTTATGTGAAAGAGGCTTTAATGGATAATTGATTAAGCCATAAATTAGCACCCCACAAACAAGCAAATCAAAAGAGGGAAGACAGGCAATTTCTCACTGGTGCCGGATGTAGCCATTGGAAACGGAGGAGGCAATGAGAGGGGGGCACGGCGAGACGCTTGATTTGTGATATTTGTGTGTTAAAAATTAGCATCATATACTTACTACTTAAGCTTAGGGTCAGGATCCAAAATGGGTCATGGCCCTGTTATTATTGGGTCAGCTTTGAGTAAAATGCATGACAAAGCTATGATATGTGAGTTCATTTTGCTAATTAAAAAATGGTCTGTTTAGCTCTGATCCTGTGTGTGTATGGATCCTCTCTTGTTATGAAATTGGACCTGAAAATGTGATTGCACTCTCTGGCTGAGGCAACATTGAATGTGACTTCCATCAATGCTGTCTCCCGAAAGCTATTCAAAAAGCAGACAAGAGGTCTCAGTGTGTTTTATCTGGAAAGTATTCAGTAATGAAAGCTGAAAAATTATCAAACTAGACAGACATCTTCATACAAGGCATTCTGAGTATTGGTGCAAGTCAAAAGATTTTTTTCTGTGTGAAGAAGAGAAAATGGGCAGCAACAGCTCAGATAGCAGGTTGTGCAATCACAAGGTTGGCGGTTCAATCCCTAGCCCCTCTGCATGCCAAAGTGTCCTTGGGCAAGACATTTCAACCTAAAATTGATCCTGGTGGCAGGCAAGCACCATGTGGGTGAATGGAAAAGCATTGCAAAGCACTTTGTGAACCACTAAGGTAGAAACACAAGTGCAGATTACTTACCATAAATACTTCACTGATCCCGAAGAAAGTTTAGACATCCAGTGGCAACACACAATTAAGGGTGTATAATAAAAAAAAAAATAGAACTACACACAATAAAAGTGTGCCTGTATAAAGTAACTGCATGACACATAAACATAGGGTATTTTAAACTTTGCACTACAAGGTCCTGTGCATGTTGTTGATGAGGTAGATAAAATATTTTTTACAGCACACAGTGATTGAGCAATGACAGTAAATAAAGTCGCTTGAAGTGCATCGAAAGCAGGGCTAACATAGGCAGTGAAATAAAGCATCAGACCCAGTCCTCAACTTATCCCCATCAAAGAGTCAAAGAGCCTTATGGCTCCGGAGACAGAAGATGTCCTTTGTATGCTGTACAGCTCAGTGCCAGAAACCTACAGTGAACATCTTCCTCTGCTTCACTGAGGGTGGTGCGCAGTGGGTGGCTGTCTTTGTTCATGATAGACAGCAGTTTTCACAAGGTCCTTTTTTCTGCCAACGTCACCAGAGAGTTCAGCTCCATGCCAACCACAGGAGTTTCCTACAATAGTGACTGGTTGAGGGAGTGGTCAAGACCTACAGCAATTTGACCAGCATCATGCCATTAAGCGTTTTACCAGGCCACTGTTCTCCCCCTCCTGTCAAACCCTGATACACTTGGACAGTAGCAGTGTCGTCCGAGAACCTCTACATGTGGCAGATCTCTGAGTTGTACTTAAAGTCCACTGTGTGTGTCTGTTGTGTTCCTGTGCCGCTAACTACAGTTTCTGTTGTGCATGTCCTTAGCTGTACATATTATGGTCTGTCAGTGAGGAAATCTGTGATCCAGGTTACAAGGTGTGGGTCTACTTGCACCCTGGTCAGCTTTTATGACCTAGTACGAGGGGTTTTGTGGTGCTGAAGGCACAGTAGACATGGAAAAACATGAATCTCACAGCACTACTTCCCTTGTCCAGGTAAAAGTAGAACCTGTAAAGGGCAAAGATGATGGCCTCTTCTACACCCTGGTAGGCAAACTGCAGCAAGTCCATTGCATGTTTAACCTGAAATCTAAAGAGATGGAGAAGCAAATGATCCAGGGACTTCATTATTTGTGATAGTACAACCAGTCTTAAGTCATGGAGCACACTGGGAAGAAGAATGATGTATTTAGCTTGTGGCAATTTAGCTACTTTTATGGCAATTCATGATGTGGGTCTTGGGGAGACACCAAGTTTCCCTTTAGGGTTTGAAGCACTCTTGCCTCACTGCTAGAAGGTCCTGGGTTTGAATCTCCGCCTGGGATCTTTCTGTATGGAGTTTGCATGTTCTGTTTCATGTGTGGGTTTTAGTGTATTCACTGGTTCACCTCAATCTGTCCCTCCATTTATCCATCCTTCAATCAACTAATGATCATTTTCTTCACGCACATTCTGTCCACAAATACTCTGTCCATTTATATAGTTACCACTTCTCTTTTTTCCATTCATATAATTGCCACTTGTATCAATCCATGTCTAAGTAGTTATCATTTTCTCTCTCATATGTCCCTTCACTTCTAAAGAAATCATGCACCTGTCCATCCTTGATGCACAGATTGTCATTTATCCATCCACTCACCCATTTATCCACTCATTTATCCATTTTTCATGCATCAAGCCATGGGCTTTTCCATTAATATGTGCTGTATCTTCTGTTTATATCCAGCAGCTCTTTCATCCACTAAGCCATCCATCCATCCACCCATCTCTCACTAATCATTCATCATCAATCCATCCTTTGTGCATTAGTGTAACCATATCCTTCCACCACATAGTTATGCACCCATTTACCTATCTGCTCATTCATAAATATTCTCCTCTGCAGCTATCAATCTGTCAGTCATTCCACTGATTCATTCTTTTAGACTTTTACCAACCAACCAACTGTTAATCTACTCGTTCATCTGTTTATCTGTCAGTCATTTTCCTCATTGGTCCATCAATCCCTTTTCTTTTTGAACCACTTGTCAATCAATAATTAATACATCCCCTCTCGGCCCCTTTATTTCCCCCATCCATTTATTTCTTATCTAATCCATGCATACCACATCAGACCCGGTTTTGTTCAAAGTCACCAAAAAGCGTGACCTTGGACCGCCACAGTCAACCTGCCCAGGAGCCTCTTCCCTGGAGAGAACATTTCAGCTGGAGAAATATAACGGACAGAGCCAGCAGGCATTTGACATTTCTCTGACATTTCCGTTCCCCTCTCTCCATTCTTTGTACATACACCTACTTGTAAACAGTATGATGGCTTTACACAAAAGCTTGGATTTTTTTAACAATGGCTGACTGGGTAGCACATAACCTTTTACAAGGCACGGGGAGCGAAATACAAGACCTCAGAATATCTCATCCTTTAGATCTCACTTCCTGCATCTATCCACCTTGTACAGTGAAATATAGCGTGCAGGAGTGTGCACGTAGAAGGAAATAAAAAAGATATGTGCACGTTAAATAGATGCTATAGTCTCTTGTAGTGCTAAATAGCATATTATGCGTGTCTATTTTACAGAAATGCCAGACTTTCAATGTTTGAAATAACTGCCCTGCTGGTATGCATTTAAGATAAAACTGTCCTTCTCAACCAAACCATTTTCCGATTGTTCTGCTCTGCCAAGGTTATGTCCTTCGGTGATATCCTGTATCAACAGGAAATAAATTAAATTAAGGAAGTAAAATGCCATTTCATTGGGAAATGAGTCACTATTTAGGTCCTGAGCTGCGACAAGTTGTCATTATCTCAGCTTTGAGATTTGTAGTGCATGTGAGAAACAGTATCAGACGATAATACAGTATACTGCATAAACTCCTATTTGTTCTTATACTACACAATTTAGTGTTCTGTATGATGCATCCCTTTATTTATGTTTTCACCACTTTTGGATTCTCCTTCAGTATTGCTGTGCAGTTGTATGACTGCGGCTTCATATCTTCCCTCTCACTTGCGCTCACAGACTCAAGAACATGTGCAAACAGACACACAAAGCTCAAACATTGACATACTGTGTATTACACTCATGAAAACACACTTCTGCTGCTCTGCACCAACCGTATAAAACCCTCTCCGATTAATTTCCCAGCATAGTTATGCAAACATGTGGGATTTCTACCACATGCAGATGCACAGCGCGCATTTATACACATTTCTATATCCATACTGTACACCCCATTAATTAATCATTGCCCGCAATCAGTAGTGCTGCAGTCATAATTATGCCATCATTCAACATTGCAGAGTACAGAGTCTGAATGGAAATGAAGCCGGGGCTGTAGCATTGTCTCTGCAACATTCAAATTGCTGTCTTACCCAGCCCTTAAAGGTCATCCCAGTCCTTAGCAGCAGTATGATCAGAGAACCAAATACATGCATGTTTGTCCTAATCCTGGGGAAAAAAAAGGCTGCCTTGTATTCCAGACATGTTCTCTGCTGCTAGACAACAGCACTGCCTGGATCATTGTACATTCATTATGATAATGTTCTGATATATAGGACTGGAAAAGGTTGGGGCAAGAATCACAAAGTAGACAAGGAATAATTCAGTAAAATGATAAATAATGGTTTATATCTATGCATGAATTAATGTATTCCTCCTTCACCCTTTCTATGTTTTAATATTTTGTGTGCATTCAGAGCACTGGATTTTTACAACGCTGTAACCTGTGCTGCTGAAGACACCTAATTATCTCTTGAGAAACACTTCATATGTCTGCATGTACACTGTCTATTTAAACGTCCAATTTATCCTAAACAGTGTGGATTAATCAAATTATAAGGCTGGTTTCTTTGCCATGTGAGTTATTAACATGAATAGTAGATGTTTCTTCATGCCTTCAATACATGCTGCAATTTTTCCCTTCCTTTGTATATGTGACTGCTGGAAATGTCAAAAGTGCTGTGTTCATAACATCCATTTTCTCTTTTCATATCTAATGCTCCTCTCTTCTTTGCTGTTCTCTCTTGTTACAACTTGCTGGCGCAACAGCGGTTTCCCCACAGGGATCATTAAAGCTGCATAACTTCACACACTGGCAGCCCCAAATAGTAGTGAAAGGGAAGCAAAGTTTTTCTTCAGCGCTGAAATATCTTGTAAGCACACAGCATGCTCATGGGCAGCAGCCTGTGCCAGGAAATTAGATTTCTTTGTGAACCAGCATGCAAGTGATGCAGTGTCCACTATACAGGTTGGCCAGTAGTGTCTCAGCACCGCGTGGTAGTTTTTTTTTATGGCTATGGTAAGAAAAATGTGTCAACACCCACGCTGCTAAAATTAAGTTATAGTTTGTCACAGTAACTCACATAGTGCAGAGTGAATGTGACGCTGAATTAAGGCTGTTTTGCTTCCTTTGAAATCGCTGGCAGAGTGAAGTTTTTCATGGCGTTTGATGAACACGCAGAGCCAGAAAAAGCTGATACTCGAAGCAGCCATTTCACGTCAGATCGCATTGCAACATCAACTAATTTTATAACCAAGACATCTTGTGTTTTTTTTATGTAGCATTTATTTAACCAAGGGCAACAGTAATCTATTAAGTGTTAGCGAGCAGCGTTCCCAACACAGATCCTTCAATACTGCACCACCAGCGCTAGGCTACCACATTTATCCTTACTGGATTGAGCAACATGACTACTGTTCCCGAATCCACACTGCTCACTAAACCATAGCAAATTGTCCTGATTGGCCGACATGGAGAGGAAGTCAGGGCACTTGGGTTCCTGCCTGATGCGATTTATTGCCCTGCACACAACAGACTAATGGCCCATTGGCTGCAAACAGGGAGCAAAAAGCGGCTTCTGCTGTTAATGAGGACTGTCTGTGAGAAGAAGGCAGAGAGAGGAAGAGCAGAAAGGAGGTGAGGATGAAGTGAGAGAGAGGAGGAGAGAAACGGAAGCAACACAGACTGAAAGAGGAGGGGGGGGGGATGGCAGATGGAGTGAAGGGGTGAGAACGAGAACGGGAGACAGATCGTGACGATAACCGGAAGAAGTGGCCGAGACAGAAGTGGAGAGTGGGAGGAGAGGAGAGAAAAAAGGGAGACAATAGGGAGGCAGAAGCACTGTGAGGAAAAGAGAGAAATATAGGAAAAATGGAGAAACACAGTATTTTTGTAGCAATAATGTGAATACTTTCTCAGTATAAGGTGTTACAATTCTAATTACTTTCACACTCAAGCTGCCCTCCAAAAAGGTCAAATTCAGGTAGCGTGTTTGTCATCTTTTAAGAATTATATGAGACATCAGTCCGATACCTGTTAGGTTGGTCTGACGTGGAAGAAAGAAGAAGCAGCGAGCCTCCTTGAAACCCTTTTGGAAACTTCATTGTCTATTTACATGTTGGTTCTGTTCACCTGTCCACCCACTGTTAAGCTTGCATCCAGAAATCACTTTGTTCTTTATGTTTGGAGGGTTTGCAAGACTTCTGTAGTGCAGCCATCAATGGTCAACATTATAGTAGCTGTTGATGCTCAGCAGATACCTCCAAACCGTAGGCTGGCGCCTTCTACATGCATTGAACACCGCATTTATGAACACAATAAAGAGGCCTATAAATCTCTTGAGGACATTTGACCACACCTAATATCATATCTTGCTATAGTTGTGATGTCTCGTGGTGTTGTAACAGCTGGGCTGGTGTTGGAGAAACATGTTGTCATTACTAGTTGGTGGTGCAAGTAGTACTTTTTTGACTGAGTGCAATTAGCATTTTAATAAAGATGAAAAATGTGTGGAGGTGAAGGTGATTTAACGCAACTAATAACTTCCACTGCTCAGTGAGTAACAAGGGATGAGGTGCCCGATGATATTTATTGAATTACTTGCCCAACACTGAAAGAAAATGGCTGGAGAGACAAATGGAGAATGAGGGGGAGTGAGAGGATGAGAAAAAAAGGGACAGACATAACGTAACATAAAAATAAAAAAAAAGCAGATGAAGTGAAAATGAGAAGTGGAAAAGGAAACAGAAGAAGTGAGAGATAGAGGGATCCTGCAGCATTAGTACAGTGTGCACTCTCTCCTGACAGCTCCCACTTAAATCATACAGAGCACATGGTGATATGAGCACCAGTCTGACACACAGGCAGAAGGACATGTCCATGCATGTTCGAACACGTGTACAACACACGCTCGCGCACGCACACACACACACACACACACACACACACATTTAGCAGTATAGTTTGTGCATGCTGTGGTAGCCATAGAGACCACAAGCTTCTGACAATTCGTTCTCTAGTTCAAATCCTTGCATTTCCTGCAGGGATGTATGTGTTCTGACCACCTGTAGCACCGTTAATTTGTAAAGCACTTCAACTTCAAGAGCATCAGTGAAAGCTGTTCAGCGGCTACAATGTGTTTTTAATTAGAAATAAAATGTGTGCTTATACACTTGGACAAACAGCTATAGGAGATGTATTTTGCAGTGCTGGGTCTATTTTCATGTTTTGTGATGTGGCTTTCTTAATTCTGTATATGAATTGCCATATCTGGTGGCATTTCTATAATTAAAGACATGATTCCCAAACTAGCAGCCATATGTCTGCCATGGAAGTGATGTCCATTGTACAGTGTCTGCAATAAGGTACTTACCCCTCTTGGAAGTTTTTTCCTTTTATTGCTTTTCAGCATTGAGTCATGGTCATCATATTTGGCTTTGTGACAAGAATTTGCAAATGAAGACTTTTATGTCAAAGTGAAAACTGATTTCTACAAAGTAATATCAATTACTTAAAAATATAAACAGGGACAGCATAAGTATTCACTACCATCAAGTCAGAATTTAGTAGAGGCACCTTTGGCTGCAAATACAGCAATCCACAGTATGTGGATAGATGTCTCAATCTGGACATTGCAGTTTTACCCCATTCATCCAGGTTGCCCAGGAATTCTGAGTAAACAGTTATTTTAAGTCCAGCCACAAATTCTTAATTTGATTGAGGTCTGGGCCCTGACTCCACCACTCCAGATCTTCACCTCGTTGTCTTAAAACCATTTCTGTATAGTTTTGACTGTTTGCTTCAGGTCACTGTCATGCTGGAAAACAAATCTCATCCAAATTTGCAGACTGCATCAAGTTATCTATTAGGATTTCTTCATACTTTGCTGTATTAATTTCACCCTTTGTGGATGTCCTGAAAGTACAGAGTAGGCCACCAGAGGATACAGGTGAAAAGAGGGCATGAGTTTAGTCTCTGGGGAGAGACTCAGCACATTCTGGAGGGTCCCAACTTTTCTCGACAATGGGACTCAACAGGAGCTGGTAAGCCCTGATTGTGACGGAGCGCCCACATCACACACTGAACAATGACGCTCACCTGTTGGTGCTGCTGTTGGTCCACCTCTGGTTCACGGGCCAAACCGAGGCATTTCCTGGGTGTTGCTTAAATAGCACATTGTGGCACGCTATTTGGCCACCATGTGACAGTGTGTTGGTTTGCTTCCTTATTTACGGGATTTTGTTAATTAATTAAGAAGCCATATGTTGGGCATTTATGTTTTGGTATGTTTGCACAACGTTCTGGTATCAATTTTGTCATTTTTCTGTGTGTATTACTCCAGCAATTGTTAAAAAACCCATTTAATTATTATTGGTCTGCCCGGGGGAGGGGCTAGGGGTTATAAAAAGAGAGCATTTCTGTTCTGCCAGTGAGAGAGTTGGAGCTAGAGCTGGTGTTGGAGGTAGAGTGGGTATTTGATGACCGTTGAGCATTGTGACTGTTTATATTGTGAGTTTTCCTGTAAATACTTATTTTTTTTGTACCTGGTTTTTGTTTTGGTTCCTGGGAGAATTTTTGGGTTTGCCTCACTGTACATATTTTTCCACTGTTTGCATTTTGGTGTTAATAAAAACCCACCAAACGGGAGTTTCTTCGGCTGTGCCATCGTTTTCCAGTTTTTTAAACGAA